>JAGFMF010012267.1:275820-355971 GCA_019455555.1 Galemys pyrenaicus
TTATGACCACTCTAAATTTGCTACATTTCCCTTCTACTCCTTCTGTTTCTATTAACTTGTGTTTATAGTGATTTGTTACCTTATTTGCTTCCAGATTGAATATTTACTGCTCAGTTTTAATTTATTTGAGTTAAATCAATATTTAATTTATTTGAAATCTACAGCTTATGATTATGCATGGACTGCTAGTTCCTAAATTAAGATTTTTTTTCTTTGGTTGGTAGCTCCTTCTCCATGTGAGATGGTAACTGATGTAAAAATGCTGAAAGAAATCTTACAGTAAGGAACACTTTGTCTCAGTTTCTTCTAATGGCATTGAAAAGTAGTATAATGTTAAAAATATCACCTTAAAACAATTATCTGTTCAAATGATATTGTGAGGTAATGTATAGAAACTATTTCAACAAACCATCTCTATTTCTCATAGGGTTTTATAAATCAATTACAGAGTTTGCCTCACATTTGGGTGGAACTATCTCCCAGAAAATATATGACTACTCGTATTATAGATATGTTTAACTCCCCTGACTGGTAAGTCTTTTTAAATTTTTGACAAGTATACTAGTTTATTTTTAGGTAATATTATTTTCACATAGAAATTAAATTCCTTCACAGTGATCAACTAGTTAATCCTGTCTGACACACTTATTTGAAAGCAATTGTACAGATATAAAAATTATAAGTCTTGTTGAATGTTTATAGCTGGTATGAGTAAAGATCCTTCCTTTGGGTGCATAGCATATTGCAGCTAAAACTAGCTTCTATTGAAATTGCATCCAAAGACTACTACCTCTCACCATGCATAAAAACCAACTCAAAATGGATAAAAGAACTCAACATAAGACATGACCCCATTAAAATATATAGAAGAAAATACAGGCAAAACACCCCACGATATACATCTCAGTAACATCTTTAAAGATACATTCCCCAATACAAGGAAGGGGAGAGAAACGATGAACAGCTGGGACTACATCAAACTAAAAAGCTTCTTTCTGTACAGCAAAAGTTATACTAACCAGAACAAAGAGCTTTTCTACTTACTGGAAGAGAATTTTTGAGCATAATACACCTGATAAGGGGCTGATTACAAAGATCTACAAAGAACTGACATAACTCAAAAAACAAAGTAAGCAATCTAGTAAAAAAAAAAATGGCAGAAGACATAATAAGACATTTCTCCAAAGAAGAAATGCAAATGGCCAACATCTATATGAAAAAATGTTCAACTTCACTTGTAATCAGGGACATGCAAATTAAAACCACAATGAGATACCAACTCACACGAGTGAGAATGGCACATACTAAAGAAACAGGAAACATGGGGCCTCCCTGGTAGTGCAGAGGTTGAGTGCCACCCTGTGAAGCACCCAGGCACAGCAGCATGAGTTGAATCCCATGCCTGGGAGGGGACTCACATGGCTCAGCAGAACTCCCCTGCCTCACCCGCTGTTCTCCTCGCAGTGTATTTCAATTCATCTGCCTGTTCTGCTCCCCACTCTGTCTCTGGTGACTCCTCCCACCTCTCCACCTATGCCTCTGGCCAGCTCTTGTATGCATGCATAAATAAATCTTAAAAAACAAACAAACCTGGAAACAACAAATGTTGGCAAAGATGTGGAGAAAAAGGAACCCTCCCATCCTGCTGTGGGAATGCAAACTGGCCCAGCCACTGTGAAAAGCCATTTTCTCAGTCTCTAAAATGGAGCTTCCATATGACTTGGCAACTCCACTCTTAGGGATCTACCCAATGGACACAAAAACATCAATTTAAAACACCTTTGCCCCTGTGTTTATTGCAGCACTATTTATAATGGGTAAGACTTGGAATCAACACAAATGCCCAAAACTAGATGACTGGATCAAGGAGATGTGGTCTATATACACAATGGAATACTACTCAGCAACCAAAAAAGATAAACTCATGGTATTCACAATAAGGATGGAGCTGGAAGGGACTATGCTCAGTGAAATAAGCCAGAAATAAAAAGAGAAACCTTGGATGGTTTCCCTTATAGGAGGAATATAGTGGGACCAAAGAAATGATCAGGAAAATAATAATTAAAATAAATTTTAAAAAACAAACAAAATCAATAGGCGACTATAAATGAGAGACAGTCTGCAAGGGAGGGTGGGGGCTAAGCAAGGGCAGGGAGAGCACAGGGGACTATGGTGAATTGGTGGTGTGAATTTTGTGAGGACTACACCTCAGAGGAGGAAAGCACAAATTGTACAGAAAATAAGAATAATGTAGAATATATATAAAATAAAAAGTAATTACACCCTCAAATAACATGTTTCCATTGGTTTTTCTAATATGCTTAATATTGCAAAAAGTTGCCACAAATGACTAAATACCTTGATGAGTCACTGACCACCTAATAGTGGCCAAAGGGATGATTTCTGTGAACCATGTGCTTGACTAAGAAAACTGTAGAAATCAGCAATATTCCCTGAGATTCAAATGGACTTAAAATTGTGCTAAGTGCCGGCATTCAAAGATGAATGAAACTTGATTCTCCCTTTGTTTCTTGACGATTTTATGTGCAGACCAATAAGTTCTGCATACAAAATAGTTATAATGTCATTAAGGCTTCAGTAAGAATACGCAGGATAAAAAAAATAAATTTTAGTTTTGAAGTTAGTGTTTCTGCATACATGTGAAACAAACACTTTTGAATGAAAATTTATAGCTAGACTAGGAAAGCTTTTCTGGAAGAGAATAAAGTGAACTTGGACTTGGTGTATTGCATATATGACACATAAAATTTGTTCTGCTGCCTAAGAAGAAATGTGGTCACAGATATGCCGCTGCAAATGATCCTCTATAGCACCCGTGCTGCACATCGTGGGGGCAGACGAGACGTGTGCGAGAGTAATGCGTCACTGTGTCCGTACTTCATAACCTTGCAAAGTGGAAACACACGACAGAAGGAGCCGCAGCACAAACTCCTGCGTGCTGCTGTCGGCCGTTAGTCACACGTCTGAGGGCGCTGAGGACATGTCAGGCTGGAGTGCAGTCAGGACAGCGGGCTGGGTACTCCTTGCTGACTCTGAACCCTGAGAAGGCGGCACACTCACCACATCAGGCAAAGTTCTGATTGCTCTGATTGTTCTTCTCTTTTACCGACTTGCTAGAAACAGCAGGTGTGAGACAGAGGGCAGAGCTGGGACGGCTCCCTCTTCGGTGGTCTGCAGTGCAGGACAGAATGGGAGAGAGAGGTGCACACAGAGGAGAGAGGGGTGTGTGTAAGCGTCACTCTGGAGTGAAGGACTAGAGAAAAGGTTGTGTGTGTTGGGGAGTGTGGATGGCTTTTGTTTCTAAAAGGTAGGTTTTCCTGCATTCATCTGCAACCTTGCTAATGAGAAGGGAACCTATAACTGCAAGGTGGGCACAGCAGATATTTCAAACTATTAATCATACTGAAATCAAAAGTACATGTTGATATCACATATGCAATGCATTCTTTTGTTTTGATGTTCTTATAAGTGATATATGTATGTTTATATGATTCTTTTTTGTTTTGTATTCTCCTTGTCATTTTTAGGTTTATTTCCAGAAGGAAAGGTTTTAATCAATGATGGATCCATCAGTGTCACCACAAATAGAAATTTCACATTTGAAAATCCATTTAACTTTCAGATTAATGAAGATTATGTGTTGTACCAAGTATTGATGCTACATTTTCCCCAAAAGATAATGAATCAGCATCTGTAATCTTATAGTAGAGGCTGATAATTATTCAGACTCAGAAAGAGTAAAATCTCCGAAAAATATCTAGAAAGACTATCACTTAGAGCTGATGATGAGCTTAAATTAGCACATAGTAGGTTAATTCCTGGCTTTGCTGGTTGTGAACCACATCTGCGGACAGTGTCGAGGGTTTCCTACTAAGCCAGTCAAGTGAGAGAATTCCAGGGGACTGCGCTGTTCGAAATCATTGTAGGTGCTGGCGAAAGAACAGCAAATGTTCCAGATGAGAGACAATGGGAAAGACAGAGAAGGTAGTGTTTGATCTTCATATCTGCCAGTGAAAATGAGTAACCTGAACTCACCAAATCTTCTGAATAAGAATTAAAATTTATTTTAGATAATGCAAGGATACATAGAAAGTAGTTTGTGTGTGTGTGAATACGCTTCAAATATTTGATTGAAACAAGTAATTCTTTATTTTCCCTCTCAGGTTAAGAAACAACACAAATGTTTTCCCTGATGTGATCTATTGCGGATCCACAGACACCCATTATATTTATTATGATTATTGCACTTATGAAAAGCGTTTTATGTGTGAGAAAGCGGCCTGCCGAGTGGAGATTGAGAGTACACTCGGGCGTGAAGCGCCAGGTGGAACCTACGTGTAGTTGGCGCGTCGTTTCTCCATTCACCACCCTGCGGCTAAGGCGGCTTTGCACTCACCCCTGTGGGCCAGACAAGCGAAATAAAGATGTGAGAGACTTTCTGCCTCTCTCCTGGTACCTCACGTGCTCCGGCTTTCTTCTCTGTGTGGATCTCATGGGTAGGAGGAACTGAGGAAATGCTTTGACATCCTGACACAGACCGGACATACCGCTGAGCATGAATACAGAACTTAGGTTGAAAAATACTAAACCAGCTATTCTGTCTTGCTTCTCCCAAAATAAACAAGGTAGATGCCAACATTATTGAAAAATCAAAGGAAATGAACTCCAGGAATATGTATCAGCAGGAAGGGCACTGCAGTCTCATCAGTTGGGATCTATCCTAACGATGCAGGTTAATTACCTCATGGGAAAGAGGGAAAATAAGTTATTCTTTATAGGAACAGTAAAATCACTTTATAACATTCAACACTACATATTAAACTCTCTCTGAAAATAGAAACAAATGTTTGCTTTCTCCCATAATGGCATTAAAGAGAGAATGTTGACACTGAAAAGAGAACAAAAAAACCACCAGCCACAAAAAAAACCCTTTAACCCTAACATTCTATGTTTGGTGAAAGATTGCACGCTTGCTTTTGAGCTCTGGAACTAGGTATGAACTGTTATGGGGGTCTGGGGTTGGGAAGCATCCCTCACCAGCAGTTAAATACTGAAAATGTATGCTTCTGATGTCATTTCCACACAGAGCAGTAGCGTGCCCCACACCTGCCACTTGGAACAAGAGCCCGTTTTTAAAAGAATGACCTTTATCATTTATATAAGACCTTGCAGAGCCCATTTGAGCTTCTGGCTGTGGAAAGAGGCAAGAAAAGAAATTTTAAAACATAGAAATGTGAAATAAGACTGGTAACTATTAAAATTAGGTACATAAAATACCAAATTTACAAACGATTACACCATATGCCTCATTGTCACTGGGTAAGATCTTGATGCATCAGTATCACTTGTTCCTAATGCCGGCACGAACAGTACCCCGAACACCAACACCAAAGTGGAGGACCCCAAGACAGTCATGAAAACTGGGGACCTCTGCACGGTGACCCCTCGTCTCAGCCTAAGCAACACGCCCTTGCTGGGCCAGCCACCAGCCACAGCCAGCAAGGCCTGGGGGACACACTGAGTCCTCAGGACGGGTAGTGCCGGGGAAAGCCCATTGTGAGCTGTCGCACAGGCCCGTAGTCATTTCTGTCGAGTAAGTTAACATGAACCTTTCCATAGCGCAGAGGCCGCTCGCCTTGTCAGGCATAGATGCGTATTCTGGAATTAACTGCTTGTCCTGCTCGTAGCTGCTCCGACCAGCATCCGTCTCAGGAGCGGCGGGATACATATTCGGTCAGCTGTTGTGGGACCTCATGAAACATCACGTCTGACCCGGGGTGGACACTGACGGTGGGGCCACCCAGTCTCATCGCCGCTGAGGCAACATAATCTGAGGGTCACGTAGAGCAGCGACCCAGACCGGGCCTGGAGCGCTCAGCTCAGCCGAGAGCCAGCCGGGCAGAGTCAGATCTTGGCAGCATGACGCCAGGATCCAGGCTCGGTGCCTGCATTGAAGGCACCACCTCTCTGGTGCTGGGGCCACGTAGTAGGTCACGTGGGTCTGAAACAAAGGGCAGAAGCAGGAGCGGCCCCTCTGACACTGTGGCCAGCTTGGGGCATCCGTGGCTTTTGTCTGAGAAACCAGCGTGACTTTAAGACAAATGCTTCCACCAGGGGACATAACACCGACCTGGGTAACACTATCTAGGAACAAGTGACTGACTGACTCACTGACTGACCAACGGAAAGCGATGCTGTGCCCCACACCAGGGGCAGGGAGACGTTCGCATCCAAATATCCCATCTGAACGCCTCTTCATCATCCACTGCCTGTTTCTTGATGGTCCATAGACAAATTCAGTGGCCACAGCGTGAGGATATTGTGACTGAAACAGGCTTAAACCAGGTAGGCATTGTTCACCTACAAGGAGAAAATCAGATGGGTTTAGTTAAGGATCTGAGCATGGGAAGGTCATCCTGGATCTTCAGGTAGACCCTAAACAGAATCACAGGTGTCCTGGTAGGAGAAGCACGGGAGACTGATGTGCAGAGGAGAGGGGCTGTGTGCCAGAGGCAGAGATTGGCGTGATGTGGCAGCAAGTCAAGGAGTGCTGGCATCTGACAATCCAGATGAGAGGAGGGGGATTCTCTTCCGGAGCCCGGAATGATTAGCTCCTAGAACCTTCACAAGGATGCTACCTTCATGACATCAGACTTCTGACCTCCGACACTGTGTGGGATATTATAATTTATGATGTGATGAGCAATTTTCTATGCCAGTGGGAGAAACGAGTCTACAGACCTACCCAGGTCTAAGTCCTCTCCCGTTATCATCCCTCACTAAGCCGCTTATTCCCATCACAGGCTTTGTCTTTCTGAAAGAAAATTGACCATCTCAGTTGTTAGTACTGGAAATGGCTTTGGGAACACAAATATAAACTCTGAAACTTATTTTAAATGTCTAGATTTAAAACATCAGTGATCCATGGCTAAACCATCAGGTGATTTCTTGAATAAATTGTCAAAAAATTACTGAATTCTATCATAATCTACCTTTTCCACTTAGAATGTTTTATTGCACTCTATAAAATACTTGATAATGTCTAGCATGTATTAACAAATACGTCTGAAATTGGTTGATTTCACAGTATATTTCAGCCTGAGGGCACATGCACGCACAGTGGGTGCTGCTGACAATGTGTACAATCCACCTCGCCCAACCCGTGAGAGCGGCCACACCTCTCAAAGGCCAGAATTCTCAGCATGGAGTCAAACAGAAGCTCTTTACTGTGCTTCATTAATCGTCCAAATTCACCCAAACCCTAGTTATTTGATTTTGAGTATCTAATTGCTTCTCTTTTTAATCTTATTTTAGCACATTCCCAGCTTCTTAGACTCCCGTATATTCCTGTTCATTCTGGTGTGTGCCCTCTCCTCCCAGGCACCTCGCCCAGGGTCCCGTCCTGCTGGGCTCTCGAGTGAAGCCCGTTCCGGGGCACCTCGGGATCGTCCCAGGACATGGTCCCTGCTCTCCTGACCGCCGTGCTCCGTGCGCTGCACCCACACCGGCCACTTTTTTGTTGTTGCCTCTCTCTGTGCATGGCCATTTTCCAGCGGGTGCTGTGGTTGCGGAGAGGTCATCGTGTGCAAGGCGCGAGGAGGCGCTGACGGAAGCTTCGGGTGGAGAGCCAGTCGTGAAACAGCCCAGCGTCAGGGGACTCAGCTGCTGAGGGGGCCGAGGCCCCGGAAGCCCCTCGGTTCCTGCTGAGATGGATGCGGGCAGAGGTTTGGCTGCTTCCGCCTGGGTCTGATTTGGCAAGGGCTTTGGGCCCGCGGCTGAAAACAGGGAACAGGTCATCATGAAATTGAAAGAAAAGGAGGAAATTTAAGCAACTGAAACCCCTGAAATTGAAGAGAAAATGACTTAAAAAATTACCCCGACACAGAATCAGTAAGCAAAAGAGACAGATACTAGAGTATTAAACCAGTTAGTTTTGCGGGATGTTATTTTCACTGTTGATGTTCTCTGACAACGCAGAAGGAGAGACTTTCCATGAGTGCCTGTTTAGGTGAATTCCTTCTTTCTGTCTTGCTGTCTTTACCCGGCTTCACTTCCATCCATAGCCCTTCTCAGTAGTTCACGTTACATTACTACCTGTGAATGAACACATAAATATCAATAGATAAATATATAGTTGCAAAGAAATGTGGGTCTATAACACAAACCACAGGAGGAAAGTATTTCTATCATGTGGCCCAGAATGCAAAGCTCATGGTAAGTTGAGGAGTATCTGGAATTTGCTGAATGAAATAATGACTGACTATATAAACAAATGCTTCTTAATTCCCAAATAAAATTATACTTCTTTTTAAAAGTTAGACAGGCAGACACCACCAATGAAGTAAGATGGATTGCAATTAATTCAGTGGAGACAGGTGCATCATGGTTGAGCGGGATAGACTGAAAGTCAGTATCTTGAGAAGAAAGCTGAGCCTTTGAAGATTTGGAAGGTGAATTACTGCTGAAGCTTTCAGAAAAAAATCAGAATATTGAGAATATTGAATGCTTCTGTCTCAGGTCGCTCTCTGGTAATAAAAGCACATTTATGGTGCTGGGAAAAAACCTTCAGCAGATGACAGTCTGTGAAAATTCTAAGCTTGGTGGTGGGAGTCAGCCATCCTTCCAGATTCATCAAAGTTTCTGTAGCAGACCAATGTTCAGATAGATAGATAGATAGATAGATAGATAGATAGATAGATAGATAGATAGATAGATGATAGATGATAGATAGATAGATAGACAAATAGATATGTAGATAGATAGACAGACAGACAGATAGATATGTAGATAGATAGATAGATAGATAGATAGATAGATAGATAGATAGATTTTATCTTTCCCAATAGAGTGTCAACTATTCCTTTTGCCTCTGTGGGATCTCCTTTTATTCCTCGTGTCACCACTCATGCACACAGCGCTGCTGCTCTGAGAAGAGACACACAGCTGACGTCTGATTCACCACCCGAACAGGATATGAAGTTACAGAATTGTTTCCCGAGGAGGCTACAGCGGGAAAGATGCGGCAGAATAGAAACTACACGTCCAATTTTGTAAGTCCTGTAGGTGAGCCCAGAGATGCCAGCGGGAAGGTGAGGACGCACCTGCCTGAGTGCTTGCGGGATCGCTACATCTCACAGAAGCAGTCCTGAATTTCAATTTTCCCTTCTGTTATTACTTGGCCCTTCCTATCTCCTTGCTCTCTCATACACAGCCTCACGGGGACAGGCAGGAAAGCAGATCTTTGTCTTCTTGGGTCAAGCCCGACCGTGAGGTGATAACTCAAAGCAAGTATGTGTTACGGCTGCATGGGAGTGTGATATAGATTCATTCCTGGGACAAGAAGTAGGACTAGAGCAACACAGACATTTAGAGAAGTTGGTCAAAAGCTCTATGTGAACCTACTTAGTTTAGTAAATCAAATGAATCTTGAGCATGTCTCTCACTGACCTGGCTTTGAAAATGGCCCAAGATCAGTTACCCAGACCTCCCCTTCCCCGCCTCCCTCCTGCCTCCAGCAGCTTCTGGCTGTGACAGGAAGAGTCAGTCATAGATGTCACAGCGCTGAGACTAACCCCTAAGCCACCAGGGAGACCCCTCAATGTCCAGTCTCCACAATAAGCTTATGGAAATATATGACTTCCCTTCCACCCCGACTGAGGTTATTAGCATTTAGATCTGAACTTATGGGTATTTTGTAAAGAGAGAACTGACACTTGGAAACACGTCTCCTTCTTTTCAGTGGTGTGGGTGTGCGTGTGTGCAGTGTGTGACTGGTGTGCGCGTGTTGTGTGTGTGTGAGCGTGTATGTTCACACATGTTTGTTTGTGTGTGTGTGTAGGTGGTGGGCGATCTCTATCTCCTGTCACTCATAGCAAGTAGCTCACTCTTCTCCTCTTTCCACTAGCATCGTTTCTCTCTGTTGCACGTTGCTCCAATTACATTGTGCCTTTCGCTTCTTGGGGCTCTTCAATCCACAAAAGCTGGAAGTGAAAGGAGACCGAACGCTTTGGATAGCATAAGCTCTGCAGACTTTCCCTGGGCCAAGCAGGACGGTATCTCTAGCACTGTCCTCACAGAAGACCGACTAATGACTCATCCACGCAGCAGAGACCCACTGAAATTGGCATTCCCATGGGCTCTCGTGGGTTTCACCACAACTGGAAAGGGAGTGTTGATACTCTAGGCCCGTGTACTTTTCTCTTAGGACCATTCCTTCCACCTGGTGCTGACCTGGAGGAAGTTAAGCGAAGGCCTGAGAGGTGTGCACAGCTGAGAAAGAGGCAGTTCTGCGGTTCTCAGCAGAGCAGTTCTGTTTTCTGGCACACTCTGTCACGGTGTCCGCAGAGGCCTGCTGCTCAGCCTCCCTGTGCGCGTGGAGTGCGGGCTCAGGGCGACCGGGCCGCGGCGTGTCCCAGTGCGCTTCAGCATTCAGGGATGTCGGAGGAGGACGTGACTTACGCTACCGTCAAGTTCGCAGCTAACGCCCCCAGGGCAGCCAAGGAGAGCTTCAGTCTCCAGACAAGAGGTAAGATTCTCTGAGGGTCGGACGCTGGGGAGAGGCCCATCCCAGCTGTGGGCTCTCGGGTCTGCAGAAGTGTTGCTGAGGGTGCGGCCACCTGGCAGGGCGCCAGGCACAGGGAAGTCTCCTCTGGGGTTGACACCAAGACAGAGCGGAGACGGGCTCCAAGACATGCAATGGCCCTGGACCCTCTGAACCATGGCATTTGTTTCGTTCCGAGATGGGGCAGGCTGGAGGTTCCTTACCGCGGCATACTACACATTCACCCCACACTCTTCCAATCCGTTTGATCCAAAAATTCATGTCTTGGAACAATGGAGTAGTAAATGTTTTTGGAAATTCCTAAATCATGTTTATTACTGAAATTCTTTGTTGTTAGAGAGTATCTTTGATCTTAATATAAAGCTGTGTCTCTAGTTAAGTGGAAGTTTTCATTTTTAAATTTACCCCGAAGTACTTTGAATTCAAATATTGAAAAAAATCCTTTATTTTGTGAATCAATACTGATTATACATATCGGGTTGGTGAGTAACATCGTAAGGACTAGCAGCCCCAGTGCTCATCTTTCTGCTTCTGTGGAATGTAGAGATCCCACAAGCATTCAGGCAGGTGCGTCCTCACCTTCCCTCTGGCATCTCTGGACTCACCTACAGGACTTACAAAATTGGACGTGTAGTTTCTATTCTGCCGCATCTTTCCCGCTGTAGCCTCCTCGGGAAACAATTCTGTAACTTCCTATGCCTGAGAGCAACATCGACCTCCATTTTTTGTGTTCTCAAATATCTGTGTCTATGTGAAAACGCGGTATCAGGACCAAAGCATGGGACCTGGGACTATCTCGATGGGTGACACAATGAAAGGAGACTGGAGAAAAGACTGATTTGTCCATGCACTAATTGTTTCTTCTGAAAAGATCCTCATGCAGCGCCAAAGGGGAAGCTGGTTGGTGAAGCTGAAAACACACCAGCGAGTGTGGGGAGCACAGCTGGAGTGCCGGAGAGCAGGGCCAGGCGAGGTAAGACCGCGGGACGGCCAAGGAGGAAACTCAGACCTGTGTGCCAACAGGAGTCGTCAGGGGGAAGGAGGGGAGAAAGGTGCTGGAGTATAAAGAACACCTGTCAAAATCCCGGTGACAGGCCACAGGATCACACTTACAAACATAAGATGTGCTCGCTCAGGTGAGTGGAGTCGAGGACGGCTTTCACTGGGGACAGTCTTTCACCGCAGAGCCAAAACGGGGTCGCAAGACTCCCACACGCTCACTGGCCACGGAAGCAGATCGGGAAGAGGAAGGGAGGAACGGGTGGCTTCGTGTCCAGTGCTCAACTCCCGCTTCCTCCAGGACGCAGCGCTGCCGGGGGAGCGTGGCTGCCTCTGTCTCTCGTGTCCCTGCTGGTGAACCTGGCCGTGCTCACTGGCGTCGTGGCCCTGGTCCTGAAGAGTAAGTGTCCACTCCCCGCTGAGCGCTGCCTTGGTTTCCAAGCACTCGCCTGAGTCTGAACCCAGAGGCAGCACGGCACGCAGGCGCGGCAGCGGGCACCTTGGTGTCCGTGCAGCTCAGACCCTGCTGGGCTGACAGCGACCCAGACTGTCACGCACAAAGACTACTTTCCCCGCAGTAAAATCAGCGCCACAAAGTACAATTGACGGAGACCCCGAATTCTCATGATTTCATTTATGAGAGCAAATTCTTGGTTTCCGTGACCTGCCTCCTTCCCCGCCCGCTCTCGCGGCACACCGCTTTCCAAGCGTCCCAGCGGTACCTGACGTCTCTGCTGTCATTTTCCACTGAGTCTGTCACTCTTTCCAGGAAGCACAATTTCTGGGATGCTCAGGGTTCGTGCTGTGAAAGAGACACAGCCTGAGAGAGAACTTTCCCAACTACAGGTTCTCCTTTTCCCAGAGTCCCTGTAACTGCCTGACACCGGGCGGTCACTGGTGGGCGCGGCTGTCTCCTCCAGTGTGCCTCGGAGCCTGAGGGGCACAGGGGTGACCGCTCAGTCTCTGTCCTCCTGGGCGAGTGACTGCACGATGTGGACAGATGATGAGTGAATGACCAAGGCACAGCGGGAACCAGTGGGCTTTTGAATAGGAAAGCTGCAGTGTTCTCATAAGAAGAGGGAAGCTCAGTCTACACCTAGTTTGCTCCACATTTAAGAAAAAGGGAAATTTAAGTAATACAAAATACATTTCAAAAAAATCTAATATATGGACATTGCCAAAACTTCAAAATATATAACAGGAGAGGAAAGCAAAAGCAATAAGAATCCCCAGTGGGAAGTAACAGCTATTAAAACATGGAGACAAAAAAAAATAAATAAAACATGGAGACATACTTTCATGTCTTTGGCACCATAAGAGCCCCACTATTTCAGACAACCACCTCTGTTAATATAGCTAATAAATTCTCTCTTAATGTTCTGTAACATTTCTGAATACTAATGTTTTCCCAATCTCATCACATTCATTATCTTATTTAATCTTTACCTAGACTATAGCCTATATTTTCATCTGTCCTCAATTTCCAGGGTCAGAGAACCAGTTCTATGCAGTTTGTAAGTGCCCAATAGAAAATATTTGATTTTATCCTAATTTTATTTTTTTCATAAATTTTCTTTTTTAAGGGCCCTCCCTGGTGGCGCAGTAGGTTAAGCAACGTACTATGAACCAAACCACAGCCACTGCAGCACAAGTTCGATCCTTGCCTTCGGCTGGGGAGGGGACCCACATGGCACAGCAGACCTCTCCTGCCTCGCCCGCTGCTCCCCTCAGCAGTGTGTTTCAGTCCATCTGCCTATTCTGCCTCCTGCTCTGTCTGGTGGATTTCTCACCTCCCCACACCTCTGGCCTGTACCCCAGTGCTTGTATGCATAAATAAATAAATCTTTTTTAAAAATTTCTTTTTTAAGATTTATTTATTCATACAAGAATGGGGTATAGGCAAAAGTTTTGGGGGTGAGATGATTCACCAGAGACATCGTGGGGAGCAGAAGATGCAGAGCCACTGAGAAACACTGCTGAGGGGAGTGGCAGGGAGCCAGGAGAGTCTGCTGTACCCTGTGGGTCACTCCCTGGCTGGAGGTGGAACTTGTTGCAGTGGCTGGTGACAGCTTCATAGTGCTGAGACTCAACCCTTGCACCAGCAAGGACACCCTGCAGTTTTTCATTTATTTGTCTGTTTTGTATTGTTAAAGTCATTTGGGCATTCCCTGAACAAGGCACTAGAGCTCCTTTGAGTAACAAAATATTTTTATTCAAAGTAAATTTGAATCTGAAAAGTATATGTTTAGTGTTCACATTTACAAAGCTATCATCTTAAGGTGATATCCATTAGACCTTAAAGTAATAACTATTGTCATATTAATATAATTTGTTGAAAGATTTACTATATTAAAACCATTAATCTCCTGATATGAATTATAGGTTACCAGGAACACATCTTCAGCAATCGAACATGTGAAATGTCACAAAGCTCACAAGTACAGTGGGATGGAAACCTGACACTATGCACAGAAATGTGCAGAAATGTCTCACGTGAATTCGTTGATATCAAAGAGAAGTTAAGCACATTAATGAAAATGATCAACTGTACCTCCAAAGTACAAAAAGAACAGAATGCAAGTGGTGAGTGATGATGGTGTCTATTTCATATAGTTGCATCAGTGACTCAAGATTGCCCATTTCCCCCCCAGTCTTTGCACTAGATTAAAAAGTCTGAACTATTTCTGAAATAAAAAAAGCACAACAATATGGTAAGCATTTACACATTTTTGTAAAAATCATCGTTTTTCTTAGTTTCTTTGTAGTTGCTCATTTTTATCAAACTCTTTTCTCTCATAAGATTCAGTTTTCTCAAATCCTTTCTTCTCTATATTCATTTTACACTCACATTTAATGCAGTCTGGATGTGCACGTTGTAGACCTTCTCAATCTGAGAGTTTGTGTCTTCCAAATGTAGGCAAACTCTTCTCCGACAAGTTTTTCTCCCTTGCTGTATCTCCTCTCCTCCTCCCTGAATTCCTCTGCTTCAAATGCCAGGATTTGCAGATTGCTTATTTTTCTTTGACTTCTGTTGTTTTTGACTTTACATTTTGGGAAATTTCCTAAACTTTTTTTAAAGCTTCCTAAAGAACTTACTTTGACAAGCATGATTTTAATCTGATAAGGTCTTACATGATCCTTGAGAGTTCTGTTTTATAGCTTTCTGTTCATCTCTATGTCACCTCTGTGTGCTAATCGTAGTAGTATCTTAAATATTCTTCTCTTCTCTAAATTTATTTTTTATATTTATTTTAATTTATTTTTTTCTTTTCCTAGAGAATTTTCATTCATGTGCTGGCATTTTTGTAGATCTTTGCTTATTTGTTTCTCTCTTCCCATTCAGGCAAGGGAGGAAAAGTGGTATGAGTTGACTCTATTGTTTTTTTAAAGACAGGCTTCCCATTAGCCAGCTGTGAATGAGAGTCTGTCTGATAACTATGGATAGAAGACCAGGGTCTATGAAGAGGCAATGATCACTTCAGATTAAATTGGGTCTAAAGTCTGGCGTTAACAATCTTAGTAGAAACCTAGGTTTTGCCAGAGAATTCCTTCAATTTTTTCAGAGCAGGAACCTTTTCTGGAAAGCCTATACCCTCTTATTTATTTTTCTTTCTTCCTTCCTTTGCTTATCTTTTGCCAAATACTTGGGAGGTCCTGAGGATATGAACCTTTTTGCATGACATTTTAAAAATTCCTGTCTTGTAACTCATATTATAGGAGAAGCACAGAAGTGAACAAACACAATCCAGACTACTAGTGGTCACGGACATAACATGTAGGCAGGGAGCAGTGTATTGGGGGAAATAGTTCAAACTATGTAGGGTACAGCAGTCCATGCTGGCTGGTAGCATGTTTCAGATATACGCGATGAGAAAGATGGCGGCACTTAAGGGAGAGTCATGGAGTGAAGGAGGATGGGACACAAAGCTGCGTGGACTCCTAACCAGTAGCACTGGAGTGTCACAGGTGGTCCTATTGACGAAGAGAAGGGTTTGAATTTGAGTCTGTGAGCTATGGAAAAGTGCTGGACCAACTTAAGTAGAGTCCTCACAATATCATTGGGAAAAAGTTTTCTACAGAAAACTTAGCAGAGTAGAGATGAACGAGGGTCCCACTACAGAAATGCCAACCATATTGGTTTCATGTGTTTTTAATAATCCCATCATCATTTTCCTTTCTTTATGTCTATGATTTGTTTCTACTTTTGCATTATCCCAGATCCAACCCCATCTCATTCAGACACGTTCTCTTCTTTTACTCTTACGTTAGGTGATCATCTCATTCAACCGATGACTTGTTTATCATTTTAGCACATGATGCAAAGTTTGGAAAGAATGACAGATGTGCATTTTAGGGTCGATCTGTGCATATTCCTTAAGTATGTGTGTGTATCATTGTCACATCAATCTAGACTTTTCTCATATGTTAAGGATCTCACTCATTCTCAGAATCTTAGATAAATCATGGAGTTGTTATTTCTTTTTCTAAAAACAGACAGTCCTATGACAACCCCTGATTACAGCAAGAGTCCTCTTTCCAATAGTACAGCAAAATGATGAGTCCTATCAAAGCAGGTAAGGCATGGAAATATACGTTTTCATGTGTGCTTTCTGATACATTTTTAGATACCCGTGAACTCTGGTTCTTGTAGAAATAGAAAGTGGTACTAACCCAACTCCAAATTACAATGCACCATGGATATAGATTAAGTCTGGAGAGTTAGATTAGATTTTTCTCTAATATTTTAGTTAGTTCCTTTTCCCTCATATATAGGAACTGAAATTTTCTCTTCCTGATTTGTTGAATGCACACATTAGCTTTTCCACTACCTGTGAGATAGAAATCTTGATTAATCAAATCAACAGAATTACACCAAACATTCCTATATAGCCAAGAATGAACTCAGTTCAAGCTTGGACCACTCTGACTTCCTGGTCACTCAAACAGTCCTACCATCCACAGCTGCCCGGGCCCACCCAGCTTTGAACCACGAGAGGGACGTTAAGGCAGTAGCGTGGTGAGTCGTCGATGTGCAGAAGAGAGTCAGGTTAGGGGAGACCCCACATCCACTGGGTGCCATTATTTAAGCGAACTGATCGTTTGGTTCATTTTTATCATGTCAGCAGACAGAACCAGAGACCCACGGAGCCAGGTCTACCAGCTTCTTGCCTGTGTGCCTGAGCATCCGGGTCACAACTTCTCTGCTGGTGCTTACCAGTGAGCAGCTGTCTCCATTGTCTAGGTGGGTCCTTGTTCGGGTGATACTCTTTCTGGGGATTAAAGTCTAAGGAGAAAGGCTAACAGTGCCCCTATCTCCTGTCACAAATGCACGTGAGACCTTTTCAGGGAAGCCAAGTCACAGGAGTCCCTTCTGACCTGCATCCCTTCTGCGCCAACTGCTGACTCGAACCAAGTCAGTATCTCCAAAGCTCAAGATATGTCAAAATAGTTGACAATTAAAAGATAACCTCTCAGTTATTGACTCAAGAAGCTACTTGGGACATTGTTCAAGGACAATAACAAGGCGCCTGTGCAATTTACATGGAAAATATTTTGAAAAACCGTTGAATAACACAAAAATTAAGCATTTTTCTGAACATGTTCTGGAGCCTCATATGGAACGTGAAAACACTTGAAAAAATGTAGTCGATGCTCTGCGGAGGTAACAACGGGGAACTCTAAGAACCGGCGTCTTGGGGCAGCACCCAAGGCCGCAAGGGCGTGGGCAGTGCAGCCGCTCGTGACGCCAGGACACCTCAGCCTGTCCACACAAAGGCCTGGACATACAAGTGTGGGGTGCTCAGCAGGCAAAGCGTGTACTTGAAGTGATGTCAAAGAGGCGTTTTTTATTGTTTTAAAGTATTATTTTGCAAATTTTCTTTTTTAAGATGAGAAAGAACTGAAATAGGGAAACAATAAGAAATAGCAAATTAAAAAAAATAGAATTGGATGCTACCATCTAATTCGATATGAGGGATGATGAAGTGAGCAAGCCGACTACGATAATATGCCTTTATCACAAGAGAAAATGCCCATTATCTATGTGGTATTTTTGTGTTTGGGATTGACAGGGTATACATTTCAGCAAGTCAAAAATATGGTCCTTTTGAGTGCTACGAGGATATAAAGTACATTTGAGCTGAAGCCAAATGGGAGATAAATGTGACAGAGAATTTCTTTCAATTATCAGACCTCAAATTTATTAAACAAATTGTTTATCAAATAGTTACTAGTAATTACATGTACATTTTATTGGGGTGACAAAACAAAAGTGAAGATCCTCACCGTCAAGGTAAGTTTGAGTCTGGTAAGCAAGAGTTCTAGTAAATACTGAAACATCCAAAATGAATGGGTATTGATCAAAGGAGACATCAAGATAAAATGCTAAATACACTCACTGAAAATGGGAGGACTAGCACAGATGTTTAACGATGAATGATTACAGAAGTAAGGAGGAATGAACCCAAGCCTCAGCGGATGCACAGAGGAAGGAGAACCCCTGCAGAGAGAGAAGGGGGGGGGGGGCTTGAGGAGAGGAAGCCTAGCTCATCTGCGACTTCTGCTTTTGCTTAGTATGTGCCGAACGTCAGCACGTGATGACTGTGGTAAGTAGGAAGGTGGGAAGAATAAAGGAGGTTTGCAAAATCTACTGAGGCCCAGGGAAGAAGGAACCTACAATAAGTAAAATGCATGTTGAGTGGAATTTTGATGACATGAATCAGTTTTTCGTGCTCTTGAATTAGCTGCCAGTGCTCCAGAGTAGTAATGAGACTTCTTCTTATTTACAGCTGTTCATGGATGTTCTACATCATTCCCTGTGTTGATGGTGATCATTGAAAGGGTATGACAGCTGGTTGACTGGAGAACTGGACCCATAAGATCAGAGATTCCCCCCTCCCTCTCCCTGGAGAGTACATTCTGCTGTTCTGCTTGCCTTTCCCACGTTGGAAGCTGCCCCAATCTGGATGGTATTTGCAACTAAGCAAGTTGCAAATAAATGTTCAAGATAATGGTGGAGGGCCACAGAGAACAACCATGGCCTTGCGTCTCCATCAGCCATTCAGCGTGCACCTGTAGAATACTAGCAAATAGTCTTTCTTAGCAACATTTTTCCTTTGTGCTATGGCAAACTTTATATGAAACATTAGAAATTCATATTCCTGGGAACTTGAGCAATTAATGATACCAAGGACCTAACATTTCCTGCATACTCTGCTTTCTCTCCTTATGTACCCATGTATTTATAACTTATTCACTTATAAAGCATCTTTTTCTAAGTGATTATGTTGCATAGATTGATGGATAAAGAAAGAGTTGACAGATTTCAGTGTCTTCTGATGGAAGAGAAAATGGGAGAAGGGAAAGAATAGAAAGAACAAGATGAGAAAGGAAACTCTGGGTGAAATAGAATGTAGGATATTCCCTTAATATATTGGGATGCTATTTTAAAAGTATAGTTAAAATGAAACAAAATTATGACCTACACATATTGCAATCATTAAAATGCTTTATCATCATTGATATTTAACATTGCCCCAGAATTCCAGTAAGTGAAACAAAGACAGGAATAAAAATTCATGGTGACTGACTGTAAAACAAGATCAAACTATTCACTGTGAATTTGTGAGAAATAAATGCATTTGAAAAACCTGACTAAAAACTATTAGATACAAGATAATTCATTAAGCTCATGATACATAGCAAATAAACACACCACCCTTGTACAAATAGAAAACTTAGAATAGCAGTTTTCTCCCTCTGCTTTTTGTGCTACTAGGAGTCTCACCCAACAATGCCCACCCCCACTAAGGGTGGACCTTCCTGGGCACTGATTGCTTCCCCATGACGCCCTCCCAGCCACAGCCAGAACTACTGTTTAAGCAGCTCTCGTGTCCCTTCGCCCAGGCGCACTGACGCATGAAGTGACCATTGCAATCCAGTATATGGTAAGTGACGAATGAGTTTAGAAAGTTGCATTATCAAAAACTCACTGAGTACATAGAAGCAGAAGAAGGGAAAAGCTTACATGAAGATAATAAGAAATCAATACTGTCTTTAACAAACTTAAGAATAATCATGGCATGAAAAAAGACATTGAATGGAATATTCTGGGAGTAGTTTGTGAAACGTGCAATTACATAAATATCTTATCACAAACCGGAAACTTCTCATTATGAAATCAGTTGCTCAGAGGGGATGAAGCTTACATCATCTTAAGTAGTGGTCTCTCCTGAAGGCCCAAAGCAAACTTTTAATTCACCCTGTTGGGCAGTTTTTCCTGATTAGCCCCCAAAGGAGTATCAAACTAAATAAAGTCAAGTTTATTAGACCAACCTCCAGCTTTTCAGTATAAAAATGAGAGATGTTATACTTCCTGCTTCAATTTTGCTTCAGTATCTTCCAAAGCCAAGTATATCACATTTTCCACTTTCCAGTTTGTTCTATGTTTTAATCATCGTTCACCACTAATAAGGCAGTTTTCAATGTCTCTTTTACTACTTATTTGGTTAATTCTGCTAATCAGAAAATGTCAAATCTCTAGCATGTTTCATTGCAGATAGCCTAATTTTTATTATGTTTTATAAGGTATTAAATTATGCACCATGACGTCATTACACAGAATTCATGCCCACTCATATAAATTCTTCAAATGTCCCTGATTTGAACATGATTAGCTTGCTGTCTTTATGCTACTTGCATAGTAAACCATCAATAAGTGGTTGCCCACACCTTTGTAACTTTTTCAGCTATTCTTTACCTTCCTTTCTATGTACAAGTCTGGTGTATTATCATTTCAATATTTTCCACTGTTTTCTGTCTTTTCCTACAACATTTATATGCAATTTAAAAATTCTCAGACATGTGGGAAGAAGTCTGTCTGTAGTGTGGTACATAGCACTTTGCACCAAAAATCTTGCTCTCCTGAAATCCACAAAAATATTTCTTACATATAAACTCTTTCCTATGCTTCTCCTTGCAACTTTTATATTTTTTATATATTTAATTCCCAATTATCCTTCCACATCTAGTGCAGATGATTTAATGTTTATGGGACATATCAAAATCATGTACCCAATGTAATCAACTTCGATTATTAATTGATTAAAGCTGGAGAGAAGCAGCTGGAGGTCATCTCCAAGCAGTAGCAACAGCAAGAAGAAAGCCTTCACTGTATTCACTCTCAATGTCTAAATAAAGAAGCAAGAGTGGTTTTAGGAGGTAACGTTGTTTTGCAACACAGCGTATGACTTAGGGGAAGAGGTTCACCACTTGAGACCAACACGACCTCACCCCCCACCAAACCCCCAGTCTTTCACCCCAGGCCACTATCCCACCCCCACCTACTCTCCTCCTCCAGTAACCTCAATTCTATTTCTATGGTTAGAAACGAGATCTTTATATATTTTAGTTTTGCCTCACCATCTCCTCCAACTTCCCCAGTTCTGCTGCTGCTTATTGGCTGTGAACTAGACACAGTATAAATCGCTAACACTGGCTTTTTAGGAATGGGTTCTCGAGACATATGTTTTAGCTCTCCAGGAAATCTGCTGGTTCTATGTTTGTCCAGCTCACAGTGAGCAGAACCCTGAAAACATTTGTGGTCTCGAAAGCCTGGGGGCTTTGTTCAAGGTGTTGTGAAATCTGGTGAGATTAGCACAGGGGATATGTCTGATGATGCAGTCTTTTTTTCACATTAAATACACTTTGGCTGGGGAAGTTCGTAGAATATGCCTACCATTTAGAAGAAGTAGAGAGATGAAATAATATTTAAAGCAATATTGAAAGGGAATAAAAGAACAATTTTTTGCAAATGAATTTGTATTGTTTTCAACAGAAACGAACAAAACTAAATTTCTTTTGAGATTTAAAAAATATAAAATTTTAATGAGAGATAGGACAAAGCAATGCCCTTTTCTTCATTTGCATACTAGAAAGGTATAGACTTAAGTTTTTATTGAGCATCTAAATTCAGTAGATCAACCATTCTACTATGAATAGTTATCCTACAAAATTTTTTTGCACAGTGTTCTCCCTATAACCTTCATGTCTTCCTTTACAAAATACCGCAGTTCCCAAATTGTGCTCTGGGATTCTGAATTCACATCTGCTGCCTTATGCCCATTTGTCTTACTGGAATGGCAGGGGCGGAGGGAGAGGGGGATGTGGCAGAAAAGGGGAAGTTCCAGGTTCCCTGCTCCACTCAAGGGAAGGTGAAACTTAGCAAAGAGGGGAAGAAGCTGGAGAGGAGACTGGGGGGTGGGGGGGAGGAAGGAAGCAGGAGGGAGAGCAAGAAGGAGCCATGGAGGAGGCACTTGCTTTTTGGTCCTGGGCTGGTTGGAACAGATGTGGATGAGAGATCCATGGGGAGGTCAAAATGGAAGATTTTATCTTAATTTTGATTTTACTATTTCCTCCCCAGACTTATCTGGCTGTTTCTGACCCTTTCTATGGAAGGTGCTTCAGACTGTGGCAGCTTTCAGTCGGTCCTGTTTGGCTGGACTCGTATCCTCCACGGGACGGGTAACTTTGGGTGCTTGATTTGGAAAGCCTGTTCTTTGTCCTTTCTGTACCGTTCACTGATTGCATTAAAGTCCCTTTACATTAAAGGTCTATATGTTTTGCCTTGATGTGGCATATGGCAGAACCTATGTTGAGCAGGCAGGTTTGGGGGTTCTGGGGTCCCCCTCCCCCTACCCATGACATTCCTGGTGAGGAGTTAAGAGCTTTCTATGAACATAATATCCTAGGGTTCTCTCCCATCCATGGCTGTTCCAGTGGGGCCCGAAGGATTGTTCAGCTGAAGGAAAAGTCTTTTTCTAAAAACTGGAAGATAATAGAGTTTTTGAAATTGTGTCAAGTTTCAGAGAAGTGGCAGAACAAACATGTAAGGCAGAAAACACATAATTCCACATTGTTAGCTTTGATTTTAGTTCGTGTGAATAAAAAATGTCCTTCTAATTTTCACAGGGACCAGAAGCAAAGACTGAGATGGAAGAATGAGTGGGTTCACAACAGGGCATGTGGCTCGAGGCGTAAGGCCCGCAGGTGCCTGCCCTACCCACCCAGCCCACGGTCACTTCCATCCTCCGCCATTTTTATTCTGCCTTTTGGTTAGAGTCGTGAAAAATTTTTTTGAAGGTAAAGAAATACATAACAGATTCATCTTAGGATGGGAAATGAACTCACCAAAGTAAACATAGAGTTGAAAGTAGTTTAAAAAGAAAAAAGAGGAAGTAAATGCTGAGAGTGACATTCAAGTGCTTCACTTGTTTTGGAAGAGGTTTATAATGTTTTTCCCCAAATGGAATTATTTCTAATTTGCCTCAAATGTGAGTGTCCGTTTAGACACTTCTTAGAAAGGAATTTCTAAGGAAATCCTCCACCCCTCGGGCCAGTGCATCAGGGGACACTCTGTGGTCTCCAGTCTAGGGGAACGCAGGCGTCTGCCCTTGGTAAAGGGTCTGGCCCAGCTGGCCCCGGTGGGTGGAAGAAGTAACCACCTCGGGCACAGCCAGCAGCTGAAAGCAGGTTTGTTTAAAGGAGCAGGCAGGAGCAGGCCTGAGATTACACAGGGGCGGATGTAGAGGGGCGCAGACAGCCTGAGGTTCTACGGTCCCGCTCAGGGTGGCCTGGAGGTGGGAGTGAATCCGTGTCGCAGAGCTACTTGTAAAATCCCTGTAATGTGGATTTCAGTCCCACGTGAGAACTGATAAAACCTATTCACTTTAACTCTGAGAAAACAGTTGTCTATATTTGAAATTTTGTACTTCAATATATTTCTGTTGGCGCATCCATCAATCGTTGAGTAGCTCAGAATCACAATCTTAAGAGAACAGCAGGATGGTGTGGGCAAAGCTATTCTTTCAAGGAACTGCAAAGCAGCTTTGAAATGTGGATCGTTTCCATTTTTCTGGTAAACTCCAGATCTCTGGTGCAGCCCAGTCAACATCACAGGTTCATTTATTATCCCTTTTATCTATATACAGCTATGAGGTTGTACGGGAAGAAAATGGCATCTTTTACACCGTTTTTAAATCAGCAGTTTTGTCCCAGAAAAACTCTAAATTAGACAGTTTAGCATCTAACATTCAGGGACATCGACAAACTATATCGAAGACATTAAACAATGAAAGATAACGGTTCTAATGTCTTAATGTTTTCATGAAATTTATTTGGATTTTTATTGAAGGAAGCATAATCTTTTAAAATAGAATAAACTTTTAATAATATCCAGATTGCCAAATCAACAACCTCAACATTGCTAATTTAAATAAATGGGAATGTAAGTACGGAATGATGTACTACTTCACCTGGATTACAAACACCTCAATTTTAAGTTCAGTTAAAATGCATTTCGTGGTGGAGGAGGAAGAGTTAATTTACACTCTCAGGGTGTTACTCAGCATGCACCTGTGGTATAGACAGACACTTTGCTGAGATAGTGGGTATTTCCCGATCATTTAGTACAGCACTGCACCCCAGCCATCAAAGCTCCTACCTGAGACCCCCAAATCTCATGGGGATCCAGCAAAATCAAAGCAAGGCCTCCTGGACCTTGCTCCAGTGCTGCGGCCTGCAGTTCTGGCTTTTAAATATTTAACTATCATGCTGTGCCCTTGTGCATCTGTAGTGACAGAGCGAGAAAGAGCATCTTACTTGAGAGGGGGAGTTCAGGGAAATGACGTGAGACAGAGAAACGGGGCGATGCTGCAGCTGTTCCCCTTGGGCTTCAGCAGTAGTTTAAGGCTGAAGAACTAGAGCATCAGGTCAGAAGTTAGCAAAGGACACGTCTATGCAGCAAGCTTATTTGTCTGATAGTTTAGATGTTGTCACTTTGTACTCTGTTTTTTTCTATCCGTGTAGCCTGCTCCTTCTTCATGTACGTTTATTAGCAAGCGCCTTACGTCCTAGTGACTTCAGCAGAAGCATTTTAATCCAAATCCTCGATCTTCACTGATGCAGCCGCCTTTTCGCAAATCCAGGAGATTTCAGCACTGCAACGGGAAATGTAGATGTTTCCGTTTTGGTAGTAGGCACAGCCCTCGGATCTGTTGATGTGGGCGTATTCCGTGGCGCTGAATCTGAAATCGAATCAGTTTAGAGCTGTGTGGTTGCGTGCTTGAAATTCAGCCACAGTCCCGGATTCTCAGCTACCCTTAAACCAGTCCGTGCGTCTGAGCGTTGGCAGGGTCTGCGGCACGACAGTCAAAGCATTAGCTACATGTCCGGTCTTTGTTTTAGGTTAACCAAGTAGAATTTTTAAAGAAAGATAGATCAATTCCAATAACTGATCAAAACTACGAATGGAGATTATAGTAGAAGTAGTGAAATTACTTTCCCTTGAGACCTTATGAAGAAAATCAGAACAGTGAAAACAAGTTGTGTGCAGTCACTGCGTTTTCCTTTGCAAGAGTACAGTCGTGGTACATTTATACTTGTATGCGGAGTGAAGCAGGGGTTAAGGCAGAAAATGGGGCTAAGGCTGCACGGACGTGACCCCAGGGTCACCAGCGCTTCGCTTCTGCTCCTGGGCTGAGGGACTGCTGGTCAGCCCAGCGATGGCCTGAGAAGGCACACTCGCGGGCCCCCAGCCCGGGTACATCGGATGAGCCTTTTCTTGCCGAAGGGTCTGCACAGGGTTCTGCTGTGCCCTCTCGCTTTAGGACCGGCCAACCAAATCCTGCTCTTTCATGAAACTCTTACAGTGGCGGGTTTGACTCATCTTAATTCATTAAAATACACTTGCCATAGAATTTAGTTGATTTGCCATATAATCATAAACCTGATTCAGTCAATTCAGAGACTTTCTGTTAGAAAATGATTGGCAAGTATTCAATTTAATCAGTGTGTTTATGTGCGCGGTTAGAGTCAGCGCCGTCTTTCTGGCCCGCGCGACGGGCAGACAGCACAGCTGGGGTCGTGGCCGCTACGTCGCTCGGTGCCGCCTTTGCCACCTTTGAGCCGAAGAACCTCAAGCCAGACAATCTCCCCGTGATCATTTGCTCCTCTATCAAATGGGAAAGTGACAACGCCTTGCCAGCGGGGCCAATATCTATGAAACATACTGGACGTTGTGTTGCTGATGTTTGTTAAGTGAAGAGGTGAGTGTAACCGGCAGATGAGGTCCAGCAGCTCGTGATGGGCTCGTCCCGTGACAAAGCGCGCGCACCTACCTTGCTGTCGCTGAAACCTTCTTGCCCTGTAAGTCATGCTCACTCTAAACTTATATCCAACTTATCATTTTTACAGTTCACACCCATTGTCTGAGTGTTCCCTGGAAAGCTGGGTTCCCCCAAATAACCAAAGACTTACAGGGATGGAGAGGGGCTGGAGCCGTCCTCCCACACCCAGCTTCTGCTCGGCGGGTCCCATGACAACCCCAGCCAGAAGAAAGAAAATTTGGGTATTGGCTGTGACTTGAGAAAATCCTGAGAGAGAAAACAGGAAAAAAAAGCTACGTTAGAATCATAGTCTAGGGCCTCCCTGGTGGCGCAGCGGGTTGAGCGCCACACTGTGAAGCATCTGCTGCACAGTGGTGCAAGTCCGATCCCCGGCCAGGGAGGGGACCCAGAGGGCGCAGCAGACCTCCCCTGCCTCGCCCGCTGCTTCCCTCAGCAGTGTAGTTCAGTTCATCTGCCTGTTCTGCTCCCTGTTCCATCTTTAGTGAATTCCCTCACCTCCCGTGACTCTGGCTTGTACCCCAGCTCGTGTATGCATAAAAATAAAAAAAAAAATCATAGTCTATTGACAGAGTGAGGGGCACGCGTGACATTTGCTGATCTCATTCAAAATGCACGTAGCCTACTGTGAGGGCCCGGAGTCCCATGTGGTGGGTGGTTTCCACAGCCAGAGGAGGGGACTGCACTAGACCTTTTCCTCCCAGCTGCTGATCGTCACCAGCGTGGAGTTCTTGTCCATGCAGTCCTGTCTGCTGCCAACCCAGGTCTTCTCCTCGCCGGTCATGAAGTAGTAGCAGCTGCTCTGGTGCCATCGCCACCTCTTAGGGCAAGGGTTACATTTGTGGTCTGCAAAAGAAATTGCACCCATTATTGCAAGCAAACAACTCAAAAGGGTGGAGAAGTTCTTGGAAACTAATCATTTGACCATATGAGCCTCTGAGAAGGAAGTCGCCCGTGGCTATGGGTTGAGGCAACAGCAACTGAAATTCTCTTTTTGCAGCTCAGGTTTCTGCCCTCAGAAATACCAGGTACACTGCCAGCCTCACAAGAAGCTCTCCTGGAGACTAGCTCATGACGGGAGGAGATGAAGAATCAGATTGGAATCAGAACAAGTTGTTTGCCAACTTTGCCTCTGTGTCTTGAAAAGCACAAAACAAGTCTAGCTCCCCGGGCCCTTTCTGCATCAGCACGACATCATCAGGCTGTGGGGTAACTCAGCTGTTTCGTTCTCCAAGGGGGCACATGATCAACCTCAACTGTGGCAAAGGAGCAGATCTGAAGGGCCAGCAGGTCCCGGTTACCTGCAGTGTGAGTGACTAACTCCTGGCACAATCTGATGGCCATCCGCCCCTGCCTTTTCAACAGGCTGGAGATCTGGGTCTTGAGAAACTGCTCCTCTGTGGGGAAGGTCGGCTGTTGGGATGAGTTCTCTTGTTGCTGGTGGACGGCTTTCTGCAGCTGACTCAACTTCTCTGAATCTGAGCTCATTTCGTGAGACATCTGCAAAACTCCAAGACACGACAGGAGACAAGTTCATATATTCTTCCATACTCATGACAGCCAGAGATCATCCTCTTAACCCAGAAATGTCCCTTGGATTGCTTAATATTTATCAGTAGCTGCTAAACCTTGAAATACCACGGAGGAATGATTTTGATATCATCCTTATTGTTTGATTCATATTTTAACATGGTTATAATTGTAGTAAAATAATGAATTAATGATTATACATCTCCAACATTTATCCATACATCTGCATTTTAAATGAACACTTTGGTGATTCATCTGCTTCAATCTAATACCCATTTAAGAACTTTAGAAAAAAAAGGTCTACCTTTCCCTAGCCAGTCATTACATACCAGTGCAGCTTCATTTTGTAACACATGCTTTATAGAAGATCAGACTAATAACCTTCATAATAACTGGATACTGATTATCTGTTTCTGCTGTTAGACCATCACATTTCTTTTCACAAGAATAAGCTTCATCATTAGCCTTTATTCATAAGCACAAAAATTTAAGTATGTCTAAATCCTAATTACCCAGAGACCTTGTATATATCAAAAGAAGAGAAAGTAGCAAAGATGTAAGCATTGAGCAGAAAATAAACTTTCTGACTGCAAGGCTTTTGAAAGCGAACACTGCCAGTCCCTGGTCTGAACGATGTGTATTTAGCATCCCTCAAAGTGTGTACTCTTAGGATATTTTCCCACTTACTGCTAGTACAGGATTCCCTATTCTGCTCACCCCAGATTGCCCATCAAGTCAAAATCAGAGGACCGTTCCTTTGGCCTAGGATGCACGGTGTGGTTTCCATGGCTACAAGGATGTGGTTCAACTCCCCACCTACTGAGAAGGTGTGTCAAGCAGTTCTTCCTCCTTCTTTGTGTCTCCTTTTTACTTACAGCCGTAGGCTGTTGCTACTGCTTAGAAGTAGTCTCTACTCTAGAAAGTTCTCAGGTGAGTGGATTGAGTCAGTTTTGTCCTGCGTCCTAGAGGTAAATGAAACGACAGGCTGGCCCTGGAGTCCTCTTTGCCTCCTGTTTCCTGACACTGGAATAATAAGTGAATGTGTTTCTAGGCAAGAAAGAGGCTCCTTATTCCAATCAATAACTAGAAAAATAAAAGTCTCCACAGTGCAGTCTAGTCCATCAAAAGGAAACCGAGAATTCAGCTTAAAATCTTTATAGCAGCAGAGGATGCCCCCTGCTGGCCTGTCTCCGCGAGGAGCGAGGAGGTGGCTGAAATGCGACAGGCTTGGGGATGCGGCTGTGTCCTGCCATCTCGCCTGGCTCTCCGCAGGGTGAGATCTCTTTTCTGGTTACCTTTCTTGGCCTTGATGTAAATATACTTACACATGGTCCCCAGGGTCACCAGAGCAGCGGACAGCAGCGCGCAGAGAACCAGCAGGCCCAGGGCCGCCGGACGCCACGCGGGGGACAGAGCCGGGTACCCTGGAGAGAGCCAGCGGACACTTAGCGAACGGAAGTGCGGCGGGCCGAGGCTTTGGGTTAGCTCTGCACGTGGGAAGCTTTCTAAACCCCCCAAATGTCCCTCTTGCTTCCTCAACGCCCTCATCTAAAAAATAAATACGTAAAGAACAGGCAGTAAACGCCCCGCCCACAGTCTCCACGGCCCTTCTCCTGGTTCTCCTGCTCCTTGAGCCTTAGCGTCTCCTCACTGCTAAGGGCGTTTTCCTCCTCGCGGTCCTTCTCCGAGTGCTCTGGGCATGAGTGAGGTGTGGACGCTGTTCCTCGGGATGACTTTGACAAGTGAATGGACCCCACATTTTTGAGATTACAAATTTCAAGGGCACAGGTGTTCTTTTACATTCTATTTTGACTTCTCATCCAGTTATTTATCACCCAGCAAAAATGAACGGATGAATGTGAATGAACAGTTGTGCCATCGAACCAAAAGCCACAGAATAAACGAGAAAGCCAGGGGGGAACTCTTCAGACTCAGCACACGGCTCTGAATAACATACACGTGTACAGACCGCGCTCAGATGCCCTCGGGCTCCGCGGCATCTAGCCTGGTGCCTCCGAAGGATTCACGCCTTCTCCGAGCGCTCTCGCTGCACGTGTCCACAGCTCCTTTTCCCTCAAGGGCTACTGTTAGGTTTTTCATGAGACAAATGCAATGTCTATCCCAACCCTTTTTTGTAAGCCATCTCCCCTAACCACATACATGTGGGCTTAAACTAAACAAATAAGATAAACAGAACACTGCAGTTTATATGTTTTAGATGATTCAGAGCCCCAACCTGAACACCAGCCAAGGTGAAGGACACGGTCTGCTACATCACGCTGGCTTCCCCGCCACAGAGACTGCCATTTCTTCCAGCGTCAGGGACTGAGAAGACTAGAACTGAGCCTGGCTAAGCATATAATTTACCTCACCCAAGTTTTCTCATTAATACCTTGGAGAAAGTATTAATATTATTCTGTCTACTCAAAATTATGTTTTGATAGCAATATGATTCACTAATATGAGCTGCTATACAGCTATTGTTATTAACTTAGCATTACAAATTATATTGGGAATTTCAACCCCTAGAAAAAGGCTTTAGTTCTTTTTTATTTTTCCCCTCTCACACCCTCAGTTCTAGAAAACGTTTTTAAGTACTTATAAGACAGAAATTAGTTTTTGTCCATTTCTGAGCACTCTGCCCTCCAACTTTTCTCTTCATTTAGTTACACCTCGGAAAAGAAAAGTTCTTTCACCTCTTTGTTTTAAAAACTTTGAATCTGGCTTCCAAAATGATGTCCCCTGTCCCCTGGGCATTGCTTTCCTACAAGGTGTGAGTGTCGAGGACTTGACAAATGAAGCGTGTAACAAGAAGCTCTCGTCCCCAGGCCCCGGGCGGTGCTCCCCCGTAAAGTGGGGCTTCAGGGAACTCACTGACCTCACCCAATTTAAAGAGGCTCCAGAAGCCGCACACTTTCCTCAAGAACTGGGCCACTCTGCCAATAGATCATGTCATTTGCCTCCCTTTTTGAGGCTTTGCAGAGTGCCCCCTTCACCATCAGCTCCACAGTCCGCACCTGACACCCGCACCTGCCCGTCCCCAGCTCACACCTTGCTGCCTCGGGATGCCTACCTCTCCTCCTGAGGTTATTTCTGTCCCGGTTGTTTCTTGCTCCAGCGGAATCTTGAAATGTGAGTGTCGCGTAGGTCACTTCTTCGGACATTGTAGAAGAAAGCACTACCACAAATTATGTCATTAATGTGTCAATATCTTCGGGCCCAGGAACAGGATGTTCTTTTCAAGGCTGGGAACTTTTGTATGTAGATAGTCAATGGACACGAGACACTCGCTGCTGTCCCTCTCCAAGGACAGAAGGACAATCAGCCTTTCTTTCGACAACGAGGAGTCAGCTTTCTCCCCAGACATCAGCCATCTGAACAGCCCGCTCTCCCAGCGTTGCCTTGTGAGAGCAGAGATAGGGAACAACGGTCCCATGGAGGAGTCCCATGATCCTCGGAAAGCCTGCAGTGGACACTTCAAGAAAGCGGCAGCTGCTTGCTGCTTCTGTGCCAGAGGCCAGCTAGCCCTACGTGGGGCGTGAGGGCGGGGGGCACCCAGCATGTGAGAGAGCAGATACCAAGGCAAGAAGAGCTGTGTAGTTGCTCATGGTAGTCAGGAAGAGTGGTGCAGTTAAATACCACACACAGCCTGGTTGCCATTTTAAGAAATCCAAGCACGTGTGCGCGCGCGCGCGTTGACAGACAGACAGAAAGACACACACACACACACACACAGATGCTGCTGGCAATGGGGCCTGGAGAAGAAATAAATAGTTATTAAAACTGGCTCTCAATGGGAGTTCCCAACAGAGTAATGGTAAAAATAATGTGCCACAGATGATAATTAGTACACAGGGCGAGACTTTAAAAACAACCACCTGAAATTTCAGGAAAATAAAAAACTTAACAAGCAGATTCTAGAGAGAATGAGACTTGTCTTTGTTTACAATTGTTGAGAATTTGAATGCAAGCTGGTCCAACCACTATGGAAAGCGTGTGCAGTTTCCTCAAACTACTAAAAATGGAGCTCATATATGACCCTGTGTTACCCGGATGAAGCCTCACCCGCTGCTCCCCTCAGCAGTGTGTTTCAGTCAGTCTGGCTGTTCTGCTCCCCATTCTGTCTGGTGAATCCACTCACCTCCCGCGACTCTGGCCTATACCCCAGCTCTTGTATCCATAAATAAATAAATCTTTAAAAAAATAAAAATGAGAACTCTGGGATGTTTATCTCTGCTTGGGTCTTTCACTTTCTTTGAGTTTTTGCAAAGTCTGAGTTCTTGTTTTCAGTTCACAGATCGTTTCACATATCTTGAAGTTCCCCAAGAAAGCATTTCACCTCTCACTGTTTTATATGAACTAGTGCTTGGGCGAAACAGTGATGAAAAGTCTCATTTGCTTCCTAGTGATTTCTTTAAGAAAATAACGATCATCCCTTCTACATAGTTTCTTCCATTATGATCCCAAAAGGCTGCATTCCCTATCGCTAACTATAGTTTTATTAATTTGGTAATCACTCTGAGTTCACTCTCTTAAAAACTTCTAGCATGTCTGTAGCTCATTTTATGAGCTTATACTATCAAATGACACACCCTGTAGTCATCCACCAAATTCTATGACATTCCTCCTCACTTTTAGCCATTTTTTCCCAACTGTCTTAAAAGTCCGTTTTGGCCACAACTCCTGCCGTGAGTAACGTGCTCACAGTATTTTGTGGTACGTCCACCCCCTGGGCTCTCAGTCCCTGTACTCACCTCAACCCAACGCACGAATCAGCCACCCGCTACGGTGACGCCCTTGAAATCTGTGCTCCGCACTGCCGTAGCCGCGCATCACGCGCGACGATTTAAACTTAAATGAGTTAGACCAAAAGTCCATCTCCCAGCCACAGCGCTCTTCTCGAGGGCTCAACGGCCACGGGTCATCGGGCACGGCCCGCCTCCCACAGCGCGGAACGTCCTTCATTAACGAGAGGCCGCTGGGGCCTCTGGCTCAGGCGCCCCCGCCCCCGCCGGCAGTGCCTATCGGCCATAGCTGCTCCCTCTTCCAGCCCCGCAGCCGTGATGCCCACCGGACGCCGCCCTGGTGACCAGGCCACGAGTCCTGCCGGCGCCCTTTCCCGGTGCACCTGGCTTGGCCTCACCAGCGCCAGCCGCCGCGGTCACTCCCTGACGCACCCCAGATTAGGCGCGCAGCCCCCTCAGACGTGCCTGGAGAACGCGCTCTGGTTAGACACAGCCGAGCCTCCTCCGCGCGGCGCCCAGGAGGCGCGTGCACAGGCAACTCATTCGTTTCTAACTTCCCAGCACTCTCCCTAATTACGCTGCTCTTCACTAACGTCCATCTCCACGCTATGGCCTTTGCAGAGGACACTTCTGGAGTGGGGTCTACGTTAGAAGCACCCGGAGAATGGCCACAATGGGAATCACACAAAGTCTTGTACAAAGAGAATGGAGAAACGTGGAGGCTACTGGGAGCGACAGGACGCCCTGGAGAAAATGGAAACCAGGGCCTCCCCGGTGGCGCTGTGGGTTAAGCAACGCTCTGTGAAGCAAACTGCACACTGCGGCACGAGTTCGATCCCTGCCGCCGGCCAGAGTGGGGACCCACAGGGCGCAGCAGGCCTCTCCTGCCTCCCGCTGCCCCCTCAGCAGTGTGTTTCAGTCCATCTGCCTGTTCTGCTCCCCGCTCTGTCTCTGGTGGATCCTCTCACCTCCCGCGACTCTGGCCTGTACCCCAGCTCTTGTGTGCATAAATAAATCTTTAAAAAAAAAAAAGAAAGAAAGAAAAAGAAAATGAAAACAAAAATAATAAAAAGGCAGAACAAGAGGTGGCCACAAGGGGGAGCCAGAGGACGACTCGTGGCTGGGAATTCACAAACTAACAGCCACGTGCAGGTGTGTGGCAGCCTCGTCCTTCCTGGGTGAAGCGGCCATCTGAGTGCAGAGGACACGGAGGGACGAGTGCATCCTCCACGGAAGTGCCCACTGTGCCCTAAAACGTCTGCCAAAAACTGCCACCTGCTGCAAAGTGCTCACGTCCTTTATGTTCTTTGGGTTTATGGATATGATTGTAACACAACAGTCAGCATCAATTTCCTTTGTCTCTACATTACATATTGATCAGTCTTACCCTCGAAACTCCTTTGTACCTAGTCCTTACCCTTGTGTCTTTCACTCACCCTTTAGCTGTAAACACCAATGGGGGCTGGACAACCCCTAAATCTGTGTGACATGGTCAAGTGGTGGAAAGAATTGGAAGCTACATAGATGGTGCTGCTTCGTACAAGTATGGCCGAGAGTCTCAGTATTCCTCACACTTGTCTTTCCAGAGGGATGGCTTATGGGGCACACATGATAGGTGGTGTCTGTATACCCACTAGGACGATGCTGCCATTCACACTTACCCATTCAGCCGGCAGTCTCTCGACAGAGATGTGCTGACTGCTCGCTGTATGCCAGTCAATATTTTAGAGCAATGGGAGACAGTCTTTTGGGGCTAAGAGACAAAAATTACACATGAGAAGACTCTATGTGTGTCAAATAGTGGTGTTATATAAAAGAATGAAGCAAAGCTGGGAGACCAAGCTGTGGACTGGTGTGAGGTAGGGTGGGGGAGCTTATTCTAAACACCAAAATAAATAAATAAATAAATAAAGGTCAGAGAGTTGAAGTCCAAGGCTCTTCCCAAGAGGAGAGATACCACAACCTTCTCCAAGAATAATCCGTCACTTCAGTATGTGGAATATGATGAATGTTAATGAAACACTTGGCCTAAAATAAATGATCAGTTTATGCAAAAATGCCCATTAATCTATAAAATATTTTTTAATCTATAAATTATTAAACAAGTAAAGGTTTCTGTTCAAAATTCAAATTCATCAGCATCTGATGCGCTTTCTGCTGTATTCCTCTGACCCTGAGAAGAGGGAGCTCTAAAACCCGCAAGCAGAAGTAAAACATGTCATGAGCAAGTCAGCAAGGTAGTCCAGAGATATCTAGCAAAGCCCTGGCTCTGAAAGAGGGAAAGGCTGGTTATCTCCACCTTTTCCCCCGCAATTCCCACTTCCCACTGAGTGACTCAGCTGCTATTTATAGAACATGCTGGAGGAGAAAGCAGAAAGCCGCTGGCCTGGCAGTCTCCTCTCGCCCAGCAAGTGCGCACCTCTCACGCTGCAAAGCCACATTCGGGAGCCTATAGTGTCTGGGTGCAAATAAAAGCAAATTGATTTCTATGGCACATAGATCTGGACCTGTCCCCTCAGCCTGCGCTGGGGTCATCGAAGATCCAGAAACTAAGCACGAATCACAGTCAGAAAGCAGAAGGGACCGGAGGAGAGTCCGAAGGCCCAGCTACCCACGAGGACACAGCTGTACGTGCAGGTGCTGTGTGATAGTGTAAAGAACGTCCTCTCAGCTTCATGCAATCCCGTGTTCGATGTATAGAGCAAACATTCTTAAACACTTCGTGAATCAACAAGTAAGCCCAGCACATTCCTCTAGGCGGCTGACAAGAAAAATAAATGGGTTATTTTTATAATAATTAAACCAATGGCCCAAGACCCAGAAAATGGAAAACCCCTAAAGCAAATCAATGATTATGTTTCCTACTTTAACATTTCTGTTATCAAATAAGAAAAATGTTTACGATAGCCATGAAAATATCTACATGTCTGCAGATCTTGTATCTGTTTTATTAACCGTAACTTTTCAGATATTATCTCTGCCTACCAGGAGAACAGAGAATAAAGCTTTCCTGGAAAAGGGCCGCTTGACCACTTGAACTGTAGCTGACCCAGTATTTTTTCTCTGTCACTCAGTCACAATTATTTTTCAGTGTTTCTGCACATTTTAGGAAAAAGATGCTAAAGTGAGGCAGAAAAAAAGAACCAAAGAGATGGGTGATGGGGAAAGAAGACCAGCAGGACTGAGCGTGCGGGGACAGCAGAGGAGGGCGGAGGGGCTGGAACTAGTTCCCGGCTGCACTGGAAGGTCACGGTCATCGAGGTCATGGGCGGCGAGGAGGGGAGAGTCTGCTTTGGCAGAAACAGAAGTTAGTAGTTTCTGCTGGTGGGAATGAAAGTTGCTCTAACCACTATGGAAAGTTGCATGGAAGTTCCTCAAACTACTAAAAATGGAGCTTCCATATGACTTGGTAATCCCACTCCTAGGGATCTAACCAAAGGGCACAAAAACTTTAATTCTAAGAATACCTGCACCCCTGTGCTTATTGCAGCACTATTTACAATAAGTAAGACCTGGAAACAACCTAAATGCCCAAAAACAGATGACTGGATCACGAAGATGTGGTACATATACACAGTGGAATACTATTCAGCAATCAAAAGAGATAAGCTCATGCCATTGACAGCAACCTTGATGGAGCTGGAAGGGATGGTGCTTAGTGAAATAAGCCAGAAAGAAAAAGAAAAATATTGGATGGTTTCACTTAAAGGAGGAATGTAGGGAAATGAAATAAGGGATCAGGAAAAATATAACAGTAATAATAAATTTATAAAACAAAATTAGCAGACAACTATAAATTAGAGACATTCTGCAACTGAGGGAGAAGTAGCAGAATCAAAACGGGGGAGAAGAGCACAAGGGACTATGGCGATGGTTGGTAGGTGAACTGGTGGAGGGAATTTTACGGGGAATACACCTGAGAGGAGAAAGCATATAAGCATGTATTGTACAAAAATGAACACTGATGTGAAATATATATATATAACAATTTAAAAATGGAGAAAGAAACAGAAGTTACTGGAACAGAAGCCGTGGTAGCTGAATCACAGGGTAATGAGCTGAATTTACCCTGTTTATGATGGAAAAGCACTGAATACTCAAACTGAGATGAGAAACTAGTGATAGAAACAGATTTGGGCATTTAAGAAACTTGATTCTTTAATTTTTAGTACATTTTTCAATGTGAGATTATTTGAAATAAGTAGAACTTTTGATTAAGGAATAAAAATCTTTTGTTTTGTGGTGACAGCATTTAGGTGATGCTTACTTCAGATATTATTAAACCAGACAGTGTCTTCTGTGCTTGCTCTGTTTATTCATTGATTCCTTATCAAAGTAATTTGAGAGGCATAGGGAAAGAAAATGTAAAATATAGGATTATTTTAGGTGAATTGACAAAGGATTCAGAGAAGGTAAAAGAGGAAGTTCAAAAAACTGTACAAGACATTCCAAAGTACTGGTAAATTAAATGCCTGCCACAATGTCTTATGCAATTATCACATAGAAAGACCAACCTTAACATTCTATGAGATAAAAGTAACATGGAATTAAGAACATTTATAACATGCATGCCTGATGATTTCTCAGAAGGAAGGAAACATTTCTGGCCATGGAGGTGTCTAAAAATTTCTGTCATGAAACTCCTGGGGGCTCCCCATGGGCACAGACGGTGCCACCTCAACCATGCCTGGGGGCTCCCCATGGGCACAAATGGCATCACCTCGACTCTTCGTAAGTAGCTCTTGCCCCAAGCACATCTTGATTAAAATTCCATTCTCCATTGAACTCAGATTTTTCATTTCTGAAAATTCACTGTAAAGTGTAAGCACGACTTAAAGACCACACAGAGTCCCAGAGGCGATATTTCACTTTGACTGGATCCTTCGATGACTTAACCTAAGCAGCATGAAGGCTGACTTGTGTGAATCTCACATCTTTGAAAAATTGGATTTGGGTAAGATACAAGAATTTGGCTGAATGGCAGGTTGTAATTAGAGCGGTTCCTTCCCACACAGAGCAGGGGACAGCTAAGTGGGCCCACATTAAATGGTGTTAATGCCCCTCCCAGTGGCCGCGGTATCCCTGCTGCTGTTGTGTCCCTGACTTCTCCTGGAAATCAGTTCACGGAAACGACATGATTCAGACTCGGTTGGGGTGCAGCGGGGCCTTCTCCTGTGCTTTGAGAGGATACACAGGATGGGATCGTCTTTCGTTCAGAGTCAAAGATAAGGAAGCAGGAAACAAATGCTCTATCTACGTCTTCACCGCAAGTTATTATTATTTTCGTGCCTTATGTTCAAAGTGTGTGTATCTCTGCACAGCTCCGAAAGGACTTCCTGGGGAAACAAAGAAGCAAAAAACAAAACAGAGAAACGCATGTGCCCCAGCAGATAGCGGCGGCTCGGGGTCTCGGGCCGCGGCGCTGACTCCCGGAGCGGACCCTGCTGCAGAGCGGGAGCCCTCACCAGCTGCGGCCCAGGGCAGCGATGCAGGATGAGGACGGCTACATCACCTTGAACGTCAAAGGCCGGAAGCCGGCCAGACCAGGTAAGGCTGGGCAGACCGGGCATTAGCAGTGGATTCAGAGATGCGGCCGCCTGCTTTGTACCGAGCAGCTTTATTTTCCTGGCCGAGAGCTGGCCCTCAGGTGTGAGTGGCTTCCTTAGGCTCAGTGGCCTCTTGGAATCTGAATGACCAAGTGTGCCAGCGGGGAGCCTCCTTGAAGGCTGAGAGGGATGGGGCCCAAGGGGCCGGAAACCCAGAGGTGCGGGGACACAGGTGAGGAGGCCCCATTCTGTAGGGCAGCAGCTCAAGGCCGTGCGCCTGCTCCTGCGCTTAGGAAAGCACCTGTTTAAGGAGCGGACGCGACGCCACCCCGCAGGTGACAGTGCCGAGCCTGCGCCTCTCGCGGAGACGCGCTGGGGCGGGCGGACTCGGGGCGGGGGCGGGTTGTACTTATCGTTGATGCTCCCCGAGGCGCGGCGGGGTCTGCCCGCAGGGCTGCCCACGTCACTCGGGTTGCGGGGGCAGGCGGGGGGCGCTGCCCACGCCGGTCCCTTCTGCCGCCCTCCACGCGTTCCTGTTCGCCCACAGCGCCCGCGGCTGCTCCCTCCGAATGGCGCGCCGTGGCCTTGGCTCTGCTGCTCGTGTGCGTGGGGCTGGCGCTCGGGCTGGCGGCCCTGGGGACCGTGAGTAAGTACAGGCGCGTGGCCCAAGGTCTCCCCCCAAAGGCAGTGCCTCGGGCCGGGTGAGGCGGGCGGCACTGCCACAGTGGCCGTCACCTCCAGCCAGTCACCCCCATGCCCTTGCCCGGGTGCCAAAATACCCTTAATAAAGGAAAACCCTGACTTTTCCCTTTCGGTTAAAATCCACTTTGAGATTTTTTTATTAATTAAAAACTCCTTCAAGAGTGTACACCGACAGTGGACTCACACTATCTTCTGTTTTTTTCCCTCCTATCCTCCATTTTCTAAGATCCAGACAAGGTGGGATTTCTCAGTTTCACAAAAAGATCCTACCTATGTCCAGGTCCTGCTTGAGGTTTTGCTTATCTAGTCCCTCTCCTGAAAAGGCTCCCCTGCCCATTTTGTTTCATGAAGGGGTACCTCCAGAACAGATAACTCTATGCCACCCAATTTAGAAACTGTTTCACTCCTTTAAGCCTAAGCGCCCTCCAGGGGCTCACCATCTGCGTAGTGCCTACTTGTTGTGTACCTCTTCATTGCTTCACAAATTCTTAGAACCGCTGACTGTCTTTTATTTACCTGAACAGCACAATTATATCATGTGACAAAAAGCCAAATAACAGAGGCCATTCACTTCTGCGAAACTGCTTAGAAATCCGTATTTAAGGGAAACATCCCAGCAGTTTGGCACTTGGTGATTCCTTCCTTTTGGCTGACTCCCAACTCTTAGCTGAGCCTCGCTCTCCATTGGTTCTTTGGGGTTTGGGGAGGAGGGAGGGGTTTAAGGGAGTTTTTAGTACACAACATGGAATTCCTTTAGTGATTTGAAAAAATATGAAAACATGTCAGCAAATAATGTCTGCTTTTCCCTTCCCACCCCCATTACCCTGACCCCTTTGCATACCCATTTACCCAAGTGTTCCAAGTAAACAACCCATGACCCATAGTTCTACTGAAACTAAAGTTTCAGTTCTTTGCACCCCTCCTTGTGATTATGATAACAAATGATGTGATCTTTGCATCTAGCTTTCACACAGAAAATTCACCTACAAGTAGAGAATGAGAATCCCCCAGGAAGAGTGGAACGACTAACAAAGAATGAAAACCCCGCAGAAACTCTGCAACAACTAGCCAAGAAGGTCTGTCAAGGTTTCCTGCAGCTATTAGAGCAAGTAGAACCAAGGGGCACCCACGGTAAGTAACCCTGATCCTCTCTTCCTCGCCCTGTCCCGGAGCCTTTCATGGTGCTCTCCACGAGAGTCTGACACCTGAACGTGAAGCGAAGCAAGCTGAAAACGGGGGTGCGAGTCAGCGTGTAGAACGAACGCAACGCCGCCTTCGCTCCCGCAGCGCACCCCTGCAGCCCGTGCGACAAGGCCTGGCGGTACTTCGGTGACAGCTGCTATGGCTTCTTCAGGCAGAACATGAGCTGGGCGGGAGCCAGGCAGTACTGCGCCGACAGGAACGCGTCCCTTGTGAAGATCCCCGACGGGAACGTGCAGGTAAGGGCACTCCCATGCCAGGCACTTCGGGGTCAGAGGAGCCACAGTGAAATGCTAGATTTGGCCTTTTATATGTGTCCGTCTCCCAGAGGCCGCAACCTGCAGGCATCACGAAGCACAGCCACGTTGCTCGTGAGCACACAGCGTGTGACGCGGGGCTGTCACGTTCGAGTTCTGGTCTCGGCCGTGCGACCGTCACCCAGCCTTTCTTAGTGCCCTTAATTCTGCTTCCTGATTTACAAAAGAATCTGAAAATATCAGCAGAGTCCACCTGATGTAATAGAACAACGATCGCGTCTCCACAGTCGAGGCCTATCAGCACCTGCTCAGCTGTGGCCCGCTGAACTCACCAGCGCGCAGATGAGCTTGGCGAGGGCCTCAATCGCAGTCCTGGGAGACTGGTACCCATAGGATGGCAGATTCCAGAGACGGTCTGCTGAGTTTGTCTTCTCTTCCACACTTCCTGACAGCGTGAAGCAAAAACTCTATGTTCGATCCAAATGTGTGCACGCCCCTCATACTCTCGGGTTATGAGCTCACGTCGCTTCGCTTCATGAGCTCTGGGGTGCAGTCAGAAACCAAGCCCCAGCCTCTTCCTTCTGCCAGATTATACATTTATGGAAACGTGATTCTAAGGCAGAAATTTTGTATGTCTAGTCCACAGATTCTAATGTAGAAATTATTCACATTTTGGCGTATTTAGAAGCTGGAGCAGTAACGTCGGTGTTGGGGTTGGGTGGAGAGAGGCTCAGCAGGACTCAAGTGCTCCAGCCGGTCATGTGGACAGAGCCGCTGCAGTCGCTCAGCAGGGCTGCCGGAGACCTTCAGAAGGTCGCGTGCATGTGTGCTCAGGACACGCAGCGACGTGTCGTGAGCATGTTGTCTTCTATTAAAGCGTCATATTAGCTCCTTCTTCTATGGGTTCAGACTCAGGGGAGATATTCAGATGAGCAAACTGACTTTTATTTCCAATCAGACAAAGTAAAAGCATGTCCTAAAATCTCAACTCCAATAAAAGAGATTAACTGTGCTCTCCATTTTGTTTTTCCAGGTTGGTGCCAGTTGGGGATTTATGACTAAGAGAGAAGTAATGTAGTTTTTGAGAAATAAAGAATAGTTGAATTTTAGGCAAAATTTCAGGGAGACTGTCCTTCATGAAGTGAAGTGTATAGTACAGATGTATTTAAAGGAAAAGAATGGGAAGTGACAGGGGCGCAAACTTAATCCAACAAATATGTGCTGCAATAGCCTGAGGACTAATCTATGCAGTTATTAAAACAGGCAAAAATCCCTAACCTCATGGCTCTTACATTCTACTTGGAAAGACAGGCAATAAACAAAATAAGTTCAGTAAATAGTAGAATTGGTAAGGATAATTGCTGAGTAGAAAAAAAGGCAAACCCTGTAAAGATAGTGTGTGCTATTTCTAAATTACTTAGAGAAAGACATCACATAATTCTCTTTTATCCCATCAACTAAAAGAAACCAATACTTGCATAGGTAAGGTTTTGCAGACAACCAATCAATGCAACCGCAGCAGGTGGCGCTTAAATCTAGGGAATAGGAAGTGTCACCAGCAATACATTTCTTTGCTGTTTTCCTTCTCTAGTTGGCTACTCAAAGTGGGACTCTAATCTTCAGCGGCAGACACATAGATTAGAGTACCCCCGAGCCTGGGAACAATGCCTTTCCTTATCCCACAGGCATTGCTTTTCTGAAATAGTAGACTGGCAGACAGTAAATACCAAGTATAATAATATCAAGTAGCCCGTGTGGCGGCTTCCTCCTGCGCGGCCTCTCGCTCAGGTCCGTCCGTCTGTCCCCGGGCGGGGCGCTGACCGCTGTCCTTGCCTCGGCACAGGAGTACCTCAGGGGCCGGACCAGCTTCGTGCGCTGGGTGGGGTTGTCCCGCCAGAGCTCGGGTGCCTCCTGGACCTGGGAAGACGGCTCGGCCCCCTCCAGGAGCGTGTGAGTCACTGGACACTCAGGCGGGGCTTGAGCAGCTTCGCCCCTGCGCTCCTTCCTCCTCTGAGCGTCAGTCCGTCCACACTGGGGGTGCGCGACGCTACCTCACCGCGTAACCCCCAGCTCGGAACAGCCGAGTTCCTCTTCCTTGAGCCGTCCGGGTTCCGGAGAGCCGCGTGCCCCACAGGCCTGGCCCTTCGCGCTCTGCTTATCCAACCCGCTTCCTTCAAGTCTGGTCTTCTGTGGAAGGACACAGCGGCCCCGTCGTGCCCCCTCCCCCGCCCCCACTCTCCTGGGCCCCTGTCGCCCCTGCCCACACATGCTCAGCCTGCGCTGCATTGCCTTGAGCCACACGACATCCAGTGGGGAGTTCGCAGTGATCTGAGCGCTGCTTCTCGCCCTTCTCCCCGCGCTCTGTCTGCATCCGGTGCAGCAGAATACCACGCGCCTCGAGTGCGGCTTGTCACTACCTTGTCAAGGAGCTCACCCTGCTTTCTCTGTTCACAGATTTGAGCTTTCTGGAAGTGCAAAAGAAAATATGAATTGTGCTTATTTTCATAATGGGAAAATTTACCCAAGCTCCTGCCAGAAGAAGCATTATTTAATGTGTGAGAGGAAGGCAGGCGCGGCGAAGGTGGGGGAGCTGCTTCAGTACAAGGCCGCCAAGGGCACGTCCCAGACCGTCGCCTGACTGCGCGCAGAGGCCGGCCAAGGAAGAGCTGCCATCTCGTTGCTTACTTTCCCCTTCCCCTTCGTTTCCCTTGGAGTCATTCTGCATTTCCTTCCCTACCAAGGCCGTGTAGCTCCGTCCCTCATTCTACGGGAGAGCCTGTCTCCTCTTTACACACCCAGGATCAGTCTGAGGGGATCCTTTTCCTCCTAATTATTCTGTTTCCAGGATGTTCATTCTTCTTGTTTCCCATTGCTAGATATCCCAACACAGTGTGATATAAACAGGAACATTTATGGCACAGGAAAACTTGTGGTTTAATTAACTTAAACTGTGCAAAATATGTAAGGTTGAGAGACATTAAAAGGGAAGGGAAGGGATATTAAACTTGGAAGCATTTGGAATAATTTAGATGGTGTGGTCACTTAAGTAAAGTGCAACCATGGACCAGTGTGTGTGTGTGTGTGTGTGTGTGTGTGTGTTTCTCCTGAGAGTTTTGACTAGGAGGAGATAATGAGTGATGGAGACAGAGACCAAAACTTCCAGGACACGCCATGTCTCATAAACCACATTCTCAAGAGACTGAAAGGACACCTCTCCAACGTCCATGTTCCTACATGTAAAAGTACCTCTCTTGTATACCACAGAGTTTTATAATCTTAAAAGTAAAACAAACTTCAGAGAATTAACTGAAAATGAGGGCAGACCTTTACGTTCCTCTCCACTAGTGAATGCTCAGCCAAAATTCTTGGCTCACAGGAAACAGAAATATCTTTGCTTCTCATTTCATGAAATAGTACATGAGAATCACAATTGGTAAAGCAAATTACAAATAAAACTTCTACTCCAAATCCATCTCTGGTCACATCGCTGTCACCTGCAGTAATTTTCTGTGCAAAAGAAGGAAAATAAAGTTTATGAGCATTTTGATACCATTTAAACATGAGTGGATGCTTGCTAACACAAACCAGTAGACAGGACAGCAAACAAAAATGCTTTATCTCTGTCTTTTCCTGACAGCTCTGTGCTTGGTTTCAGCCAGGAACTCAGGAAGTATTTATAGTGCGTGTGGCGAAGCCCTTCACAGGATGACAGAGAGGGACACCGATCCTTCCCCACAGCTCCCTAAGGGGAATCTTTCTTCTCAAATTAGTAACATTGATGTGCACGACCTGGAACATCTCAACTGAGGTGCGGTGAAAGGTGTGGATGTTCAAAAGAGTTCTGACTCCCGGTGGAAGCTGAGGAGACACAGAGATCTCTCGTTTGAACACACTCTCCCACTCGATTTTGACACAGCAGTGGAGAAACATACTTAGAGCTTCCTCCTGCTGTGCTTAAGTCAGTCAGCCTCTTTAAGACCAGTTTCCCTCCTCTAGGAAATGGGCTTAAGTTTTTTAACATAGAAGGCATTTGTGAAGCTCATTTAACAAAATTATATAAAACAATAAGCAGTATCCTAAGTCTGTGATACTCAACAAATGTTATTTTTATAACTTAGTTTGAACCCAAACACACTTGATCCTTTAGCTTTAGACTATCCGTAAACAAGCAGATTCGGGGAACTGGGGAAAAGTAAAAAAAAAAAAAAATCTGTTTCTGTTTCCACTTCAAAAGTTTCAAGAGCTGGACTTTGGAGGAGACTAGAGTATCCTTATTTTCCTACTTATATTTGTTTATTTAGAGAAACCAGGAATTAGTAATTCAGAAAACTATCGAAAATCAATCATCTCTGGATTTTAGTGCATCATCTCCTGCAGAGGGAAAAACACATACTTCCAAATCACGATGGCACAACAAAATCTAGAATACCTAAGAGTATGACAAAAATACAATTAAAGTATAAAGTAACCAAACGGTACAAACTAACATTCTTTTCTCTGGTACCTGGCACATCAAAAGCATCTTGTATATGAAATAACACAGGTATTCATAGACCAGACCTCTAACTTCAAATACTAACTTTCCACTACTGCATAAGTAACTTTAGCAAACAATTTTTAACTTTTCCATGACTCAGCACAACCATGTCACAGAAAGGCTGTGAAAATCAAAATGATTCATGCAAAAGCCCTTTGAAACAGTTTTCTGGACAGAAAGAACAATATTAGGCAATATGGTTTTAAAGTACCAAAAATTCAAGAAGGAGCATACCCATCTTTCATTGGGAGAACCAATGGCCGCCCCAAAGCACCCTATTAGACAATGTGCTGTATTGGAAACTCCACCTCACAGGGCCTGACATCAGGGCTGGCAGACTCCAACGCTCCTGGGGTGGTGGCAACTCGTTGGGGCTGGTGCACCTCGTTGAACTTCCCTTCTTGCACTCCTGACATTAGTCTTAACGTGTGTTCAGTGCGTCTCTGTCTTCCTCTTTTACTGAGGATAAAAATCATTTTATTATAAAGGCTCTGAGGACTTAGAGATACACTGTTTTTTGGGTCAGAATCTCGGGTTATGTGAAAATCACATGAAGTATTTGGAGAATTTGCTGGAGAATCTGTTTGCATCTTGAGGTCTCCCAGCTCACCTGTGCCGTGGCAGCCAGAACCCACAGGAGCTCGTGGGCTGAGCCACTGGGCCCCGGAGGGCGCAGGTGGGGTCTCGGGGAAGGGGAGAGCCGGAAGCATGTTCAGCCCCCAAGCTCTCTCCCACCTGTGCTTTGGTTTGGAAAAGACCAGCCGCTCCTCTCTGTAGGCTTGTCGGACAGGACACAAATCTCCAAGAAAACTGCCCTTGGCCCTTCGGAGCTGCAGGTGCTGAGCGGCTCCCAGCGTGGACCTGGCTGTGTTAGAGTTTCCTTCAGCCCATCCCCACGCTCGCGATGGGTCTTCTTAGGGGTGCCCTTAGCTCACCCTGCGAGTGTTTGTCTCCTCCTGACACAGACCCTGTGGCAGATCCTGGGAACCGCTGAAGCAAAAGAGAACATGACAATATCACAGATGGTGCAATTCGCAAGACGTGCCCCCCGGCCGCAGGAGCAACAGCCAACACGCGAGTGGCACTTCAATTGTCACATTGCTGAATCCCAGTGCTGTGTCACAGGATGAGGCAGGGATGGGGTGTGCTCTAAATAATCCACGTTTTCTCTCTAAAGAGCTCATCAAGGGTTTGCTAACCAGGCAAAAATGACATTTATCAAGGACAATCCTTACGCTCAAATGTTGGTGCTCCATTGGAGGGTACCGAACTGCTCTTCAAAAAGCAGGTGTGGACTTTCCACTTTATCTCTTCCTTCCCAGTGCTTCAATACAGTGGACATTGATCTCTGACAAGGCAGAAGCATCCTGAGTCTCCCTGGAGGAAAATTACCCACCAACCAGGATGACTGCAACTAAATGCTTGGTGGAAGCAGCAGAATCTTGTTGTGGGAAGGGCTGATATTTGGAGTTGTCTTATCACAGCAACTGAATTTCCCACAGCAAGCAGTGTGTGAATTTGTTTTAGTGACAATGTCCCTCCCAGCGTTTTCATTTGCTCTGTGGTGACCCCGGCTCGTCCATGTGAGCTCTCCCCACATGTTCCACATCTGGTCATGCCCACAGTTAATGTCCTACTCAAACTCTGAGTGCATGCCTTGTGTTTCTGCCCTTTCCATCTTGACTGCCCCTGGGGCTAGCACCTTGGCGTCTGCTGCATTCTGGGGCTCAGACTGTGACCTGTTCTCCCAGCGCCATCTTGGATTCGGTGTCATTTTCATTTCCTCCTTTGCTGGGCTCTGCTTTGGTTTAAATTTCATAAACTTCTCCTTTCTAGATGACACGCGCCAATGCTATTCCTTAAACCAAATGTATTCTCCTCTGGATGTGAGCACAGCACCAACCTCCACCTCTCTCCTCGTTGCAAAGGGAGCTGCTTCTCCCAGTCTTTGGTTGGAGGACACCGAAGTATGTCAGACACGCAGGAGGAAGAGACATACACTTCTCTTCAGTGGGACAACCCACCGCCAGCTCCGTGTCAGGAGCGACTGACTTCTACCGAGTCCTCAGGTAACCGTTCTAGTCATTTAGCCCAACATGCTGCCATTTTGCTTGTTTCCAGATCTTGGGAGAGCCCAAGGAGATTTCTCTGGTCAGAAGTGACCCTCTTAGGATAATGAGTCTAATATGCATGATATGACCATCAAAATAGGAAATAAAAAAAGGTGAGAGGAAGAATGAGGTGCCTGGCACAGGTGTAGTTTTCTTCTCTCAAAAGAGAAAAAGGATTTCTGAGTCTGGAAAATAAGTGAAACAAATCGCATTTCAGTTCCTGCATAAGACACCTTGCAAATCCGTGCTAACTACTAAGAAGTAAAGAGAAAACTGACCAAATCACCTCAAGCTGGAGCTGTCCACTCTCCAGCTTTGTCTCCATTACTTAATATTGGCGCTGGTTTGCTGTTGTTTCGGTAACAGAGATTCATTATCTTTGTTCTAGAGATCAGAATTCCAAACTGCCTCCACCGGGCTGAGCTGACGGTGTTGGCAGGGCTCCCCTCCCCCCAGAGGCCAAGAAGATTCCATCTCTGTCGTTTCTAGTCTCTAGCACTGTGCTTCTGGCTTGCTTGTACCCTCTTCCTCCATAGTCTCCACGCCTCCCACGGCCTCTCTGCTCCATCACCATTTTGCACTATGCCCGCCTGCGCCCCCACCTCTCGTAAGGTCATAGGCAAAAAGAGGGGTTTTCGAGAAACCTAACTTGATGGCATCTTTAGTCTCTTCACAACCTAAGGGAACACGTACAGGCTCCAGGACTAGGGCTGCACCCTGAGCAGCCGCATGCTCCTCCTTCCACACTGTCCATGGTTAAACTGGACGCATTTTCTCCAGTTAACATTAAGAATTTAACAGGTCACCCAAGTCTTCAGTCCTCGTTTCTGAATAGTTACAAATTTACCTGGAAAAAATGTTCATCCCCCAAAACTGTATATTTAGAAGAAAATGTCTCTGAACCAACCGCATTCAAGCGACAAGGACAAGAGATGGGGGGATGCCAGACAGCAGTTTTGCTCCCCCAAATTAAAGCTTGATACCTGGTTTTCTATGATCTCTAAAAGATTATTGCAAAAGACTAATTACCGAGGTTGTGGGGTCTTATAAGAAAAAGAGAAAGAAGTCATTAAACGGTTCCTTTCAGCATCCTTCCAAATCAGGTGTTGCCCACACTATAACCTGCATTTCAAGAAATTCTTGCTCCGTTGTGACTTGCTTCTGAGACCTGTGTGGCTCTTCACTAAGAGTGGTTGGTACTGACTCCTCTGTCTCTCGCTCAGGCCCAGTCCTGCCATGTCCTTCTCGTCTTTCTCTAACTCCCCGTCATGTCTCTCTCCTTGTGTAGGAGCACGCTCGCTGCTGCTGGTTTCATGCATTTTCTGTGTGGGCTCGGTGACAGCGTCCATTTTCTTGGGCGTGATGTGTAAGTACACATGGATATCTTCAAAGTAATCTATGTAACCACTTATATACCATACTACATGCAACTTAATATACAATTATGTGTCAACATAAACAAACTTTATAATTTATAAATGGATAAATAACTTACAACTAAATGCATATAAATGATCCCAAGGCATTTAAATTTCAGTTATGGACATTTATTTGCTATAATCTTCTAAACCCTCAGATGCTGCTCACAACTCTTAATGTTCAGTTGCATGTTTAATTCACATCTAATGCTGTAGATACCTTTGAGGAAAATACTGGATTATAAACATTATGATACCTTATTATATTAGTTTATGTGATATGTGAGTTGTGCTGACATGATAAAGCAGCCAGCATGAAACACTTCAGTTTATGCTCTTCCCATTCTATATGCATTTATTCTAAACTTGATTTTATAAATTATCTTAATCATTTTTCATTTTATCTTAAGCAAAGTGTAATTGTTTAGTGCCAACTTGAGAACTTTCTTTAGCCCATATTTAGCTGTATTTCTTTATTTCCTTTAATTCAATTTTGAAAAACACTTCCACAGTTGGCAAGTGAAGTTTTTACTACAATATAAAACAGAGTTGTAGATTCTAATAAAACAATTAAATATTATACCTCATGCTACCTCTAAAAAATACACTTGGAAAGAAGCATAATGAACTTTGGTGGTGGACTACGGGGTGGTGATACTTAATAGGAGAGATCCTTAATGCTACCGCAGTTAAAAAAAATAGACATTTTTAAAAAGCCAAAAAAAAGGATAAAATATAAAAAGTGAGTTCAGAAAGCCAGTGATATAGTGATTACCTGGACAAGTCCTTCCTTGTTTTGGCAAACCATTTTCCAGTTTAGGAGGCATTACCTTGTGGCAGGGAGTGTTGAATTCTGAGAAAGAGGCAGGTTCAGATTTGCTGCCACAAAGTACAGGAAACTTGACCTTGTCCATGTTAGCTCTGAGCTCATTTTTCTGCTAGTTCTTAGAGGAATACTTCAGGAATTACTAGGACCTCAGAAAACAATTGTGAACTCCATCGCCTCAAATAAAACAGCACAGTCCAGCATAAATGTCAGAACTTCCAGAAAATTTCCCTTATCTCACTCCATCATCTTTCCATGCTTTATAAAAAAATCATTTTTTAAATAAATTTATTTTTAAATACCTGCTGACAATCACATACACTGAAAGCAGGTTGCAGAAGTGAAAAAGAACTGCCAGCTAAGACTGTGAGTATCTAATGATACAGTCAGTTCTTCCATAAAAAACAGGAAAGATCAATGGAGCAACGATAAGCTCCATTCCAACTACGAGAATGTCTGCCTAACTGATATAGCTAATATTAAAAAATATGGTCTAAATATCAATTCTGTATCATCGGTTTACATGTCATTTTATGAATTCTTCTCCTCTTTCCCCCATCGCTTCATGTTCAGGTTTATTTACAGGAAAATTATCCCAAAATAGAACATGGGACCAATACAGTTTAGATAATTCAGAGTTCACTAAGAATATGTCTCTCCTTCTGCCCCATAGTTGGAACCAAGGAGAGTTCCAAGGTTGGACCCAGATCGACTGCTGGATTTAGCTGGCTGAGTGAGGATGCAGGGAAGCAGACTTTTTGCTGTGTATTCTTTATAGCTTTTGATTCTTGAACAATTTAACTTTTAAACAAAAATTTTAAAATGCAAATAATGGATTGTAAGTAATGCCCATTAAAGTCAAATGCAATCTGTTATCTGTAATTCCCTTTGGTCTGTGCTGAAAGATCACTTTGCAATACTATGTCAGCATCTTATTAGGATTTGTCGCTGTTATTCCAAGGGTTCCAGGTGTCCACTGTCGCGAGCAAGCAGCAGGAAAAGCTCATCCACCAGGAGAGAGCGTTGCTGAACTTGACGAAAGGGAAGAGACACTGTGAACTCCAGGTGAAATATTGCCAGAGCTTCATGCTAAAAACTGCCAGTCCAGGTAATTGATATAAAACCAGTTTCCACTCTGAAGATACAAACGTATGCATCAGTTCCTCAAAAGAAACACACATTGTCATCCATGCAACATGCAGTCAGGATTTTATAATGTTGATGTATTCTTCAGCTCAATCTTATTTATAGATTTTTTAAAAAAAGATTTATTTATTTATGCATACAAGAGCTGGGGTACAGGCTAGAGTCATGGGAGGTGAGAGGATTCACCAGATAGAGTGGGGAGCAGAACAGGTAGACTGACTGAAACACACTGCTGAGGGCAGCAGTGGGTGAGGCAGAGGAGGTCTGCTATGCCACGTAGGTCCCCTCTCTGGCCAGCGGCAGGGATCGAACTCGTGCTGCAGTGGCTGTGGTTTGCTTCATAGTGCATTGCTTAACTCACTGCACCACCAGGGAGGGCCCTATTTATAGATTTTGATGGTGGAAATGAGGCATGTGTACATACGGAAAAGCTAAAAACAGAACCTCAAAAGTCAAACTAAAAATTTTTTAAAATAACAAAATTTTAAAAACAAATTTGCTCCATAAAATTAACAAACATGAAACAATAAGCAAACAAATGAAGACTATACATTATATAAATGTAAAGGAAAGATTACAAAACTAGAATGAGCAGATGAGTTCTTACAGAAGAGGAACGAGTTGGGAGAAAATAGCCCTAGAATAATTGTATCTTAAACTAATGCTTTGATACCTACTGTGACTGAAAATCATTACATAAACATAGCTTAATCAGCAGCAGGGAAGTTGCTACATCACTGAGCTATTTCTTGGGCTGTTGGCTTCCTTGGGGGTGACCGTGGGGGTCCTTGTGAAGAAATGTGCTGATAATCTGTATACAATGACAATAATAAAGTAAATGTTTGTATCTGAAGCCCCTAACCACAGCCATTGCCCAGACACCTGGACTCACAGAGGCGAAAGTTGTTACCGTGTCTTTGAATATTTTCGAAAGTGGCATGGAGGTCAAGAGTTCTGTCGGCAGGAGGGAGCCGAACTTCTCCAAATAGAGAACAAGAAAGAAATGGTAAACACCATCTCATGGTTTGATACCATTCTGAAAATATCACATTTATGTTAAAAAAAATGGACCAATTCTTGTAAGACAGTATTTCTTAATTCCATAACAGTCTATTTGTTGAAACAAAGGTTCTAAAGAGACAAAGTAGGAATTACTATGATTTGTTTTCCTTTAAAGTGGAAAACACAGAAACAAAATAACAAGATGGTTATTCATAAATTGACGAGAATATGTCTCTTTTATGCTAATCAAAGAAGGGAGAAGGTAAGGAAATACCGGTCTTGTGACACACTAATCAATTCCAATGTATCATTATAAATGTACATATGTTTTCAATATATTGTTTTCAGTGTTGTAAGGAAGTCTAATACTTTATAGTTATTTTGTAATTCTCAAGGAAAAGTAGAAATATAAAGAGCTCATGTCATGAAGTAAAAAGGTCTATAAAAAATGAGCACTTAGAAATGAAATGTTTAATTGACATTAAACCTAATTTACTGGTATCTTAACAAGTCAGCAACAATAATTTTCCCTGAAATCATTTGTAGCCTTGAACATGTGTCAAGGAAAGGTATAATTACATTTCAGTTTATTAAAAATACATGCTATTTTCATCAGTTAGTTGAAGTTCATTTTTATAAGAATAATGTTGGAACAATTTATTAATTGCAAAAAGGTAAGGCAACTTGAAATAACCTATCACAATTATGGATTTACACTATTCTTTCTGTGCACATTTGGTGACAAAGTTTAGAAATACATCTTCCAAAAAAATCCCTACACTTAAGTTGCTTCTGGAATCTCCTGGCTATTTATCACTTTGAAATATACTGTGAAAATGATTCAGATTGTCTGAGACATCAAAGAGTCCTTGTTATTTAGAAGAATGAGGGTTCAACATAACATTTCCTTTTTGGACATACACTGTCTATCAAACTCTAAATCTGTTACAACTCTTTCAGTACCACATGCCAAGTTATTCCGTAGGACTCTGGGAAATGACTACATTGGTCATTTAACAATAGGGGAAAAGTGTATCAAATGCGCCCTGTTGTAAACACACCTCAGTCACTCTCTAGCTCTCAAGTTCCCATTAATTTCTGTCTAGGCAAATGCTAAACTTTGCACTTCCAAGTAGTTTGTGGTTGTTGTTTTCCTCTTTTCACCTCGGGTTTTATTTCTCAAAGGATTTTGTCACTGGCAGCCTGAAGATGAAAAGTGATGAAGGTTACTGGGTTGGACTAGCTGAGGATGGACTCAGACGAACTTGGCTTTGGCCAGATGGTTCCTCTCCTTCCCCTGATCTGTGAGTCACTGAGGGAAATGTCACGTGAAAAACCAGAGGCGTGAGGGAAGCACACGTTCACTTTATTCCATGCCTTAGATTTCTCCCAGGAGATGTTACCAGTGTGCTGACTTCACAGGCTTCTGATCATAATCAAAGCTGAAGTCATTTCACAGCAGATGGGGGTTTGAATGATAGAAGTTAATTGTTTGGGTCGATGGTGATTAGATTTTGGTGGTGGGGGTGATAAGACAATGTAATGTGGAACCTACCGTGCTGTAAACTATTGTCACTGAAAAGAGAGAGTAGCTTCATGGCCACCGGCATTTCCTCCTTCTCCATCTTCCTGCCATTCTCCTCTGGCACAGCCTCATCAAAACACAGTCGAATGATCACTGGTAGGAAGTTCTTAAGTGCGTTTCCTTTGCATCACTTACTGGCTAGAGTGTTACAGCAAAGAGATTGTTCTAATTTTAAGCTTTTTTTCCACGTGAAGCTTTTTAGACAGTAATGGGGAGGTGATGAGTAGGTTCAGAAGACTTAGGACTTAGAAAATTAAGAGTCAGCAAAAATTACAATTTAGAACCCATATTTTTAGATCCTTGTATTTTTTAAAAATATAGTATCTGCTGAAATTATATTAAAATGTTTTTATTGAGACACAACTCTGATGGATAAAGTAGGTCTACCACAAGGGGGTGCCATATTAAAGCAAAGCGAAACAAATCACAGAGCATCACACCTCGGTTTAGCAACCCCACAAGAACAGCACTGTAGCCCACACCTAACCTCAGATCCACCCAACTGCCTCTCTAGGTTGACAACAAGGAAACCCCAATCAGCTACCCAGCGTTGTGGGTTCGTCAAAGACAAGTCCCTCTCTGCTGATGACTGCGCCGGCTGGAAGTACTTTGTTTGTGAGAAGTATGCTCTACGGTCCTGTGTCTGAAGGTACTGGCACTCCAAACCGTCTCTGCCACAGGGTCTCTGGAAGACCCACGGAGAAGCCTGCTGCACGACTCCGGCCTGCACGTGCAGGCGGAAGCTGACGCGTCGGCACAACACGGACTCCCTGGGACTCGAACTTGCTTTTGCACAGATGCTTGGGGATATTCTTCAGCTCTTTCTAGAAACTCATTTGACTTCGTTCAAATTGCCAAGAATAACACTGACTTAGAGCTACAGATGCAGCACCCTGAAGAACTGGGGACTGAAGAAAAAGCTTTTCCACTTGTCCTTCCTCCCTCCCCCTCTCTCTCTTCCTCCCTCTTCCATGCTTCCTCCTCCTCCTCTTCTTCCTGCTCCTTCTCTTCCTCCCCCTTCTCTCCTCTGTCTTCGTCCTCCGTCCTCCACCTCCTCTTCCTCTTCTTCCTCCTCCTCCTGCCCCTTCCAGGTGGCTCTAAATCCACACCAGACCCCCTAGGTTCCTAGGCAGGTGATGCACACACAGGGTGTGACGCCATATCTTTAAATAAATAAATACATGTGACCTGGTCATCTCCCTCTGCAAAATCTCTCTGCATTTCCTGGGCTACCGGACGCTGTTATCTGACTGCAGTGGACGATGGGGCTGGGGGTTGTCAAGTGGGAAGGAGACCCGCTGCTGGGCCCGCCTGAGGGAGGCACCTTGTCAGGGTGACGGAGCTGTCTCGGGGGTGAGGCTCAGGGGTTGGTGGTGGGAGCAGCGCCCCCGGAGGGCACAGGACTCTCCTCAGGGCCCGGAGTAGGCTTGCCCTGGTAGGCCGCAAGGCTGTGAGCCTGCACTGCGGGAGCGGTTACTGTGAGCTAGGGATTCAGGTGCCTTGTGCTCCTCGCCTTCCTCCTGGCAGAAGTGGCGGTGGCAGCTCCCCTTTCTCTAGAGAATGTGGCGTGGGGAGCACCGTCTAGGCCCTCCAGTGACTGTGTCCTGCCCGTCTCGGTCCTGCTCTCCAGGTGGGGACGAGGCCACCCCTGCCCTCTCTGTCGTCGGGGTGCCCCCGCCCCCAATGCCCTGGCCCCCAAGCCCGGGGTTGGTGTCTCTGCTCTCGCTCCGTTGTCCCTGAGAATTTATAGCCGTGACAGTTCTGCCTGTGTGTCGCCAAACCCTGGCCTGTTCTCCCGCTGGTCTGTCTGCTGTTAATTTTTTCCTCCAGTCCAGCTGAGAAGCCCAGACAGGCTGGGGATGGTCTGCGCCCCACGCGGCGATGAAGAGGCAGCTGCTGTGGCAGGGAGCGTCCAGCGAAGGGCAGCTGGGGTGGGGGGGCTGCCTGGCTCCTGGCGCTGCCCCCCTCACAGATCGCAGCCCTCGGGCTGGTCCCCAGCGGTTAACACGCCTGCGTCTCTAACTGTCCCTCAACTTCCTCGTGGGAAAACAACAGGACATGCTACAGATATTTGTGTTTGTTTGCTTTGAGAATCAAATCATGTGGACATGCAAATTGCTGCGAACGGCGTTTCCTGTGGTTGAAGAGCACAGCGGCTTGCTGCCTTCTAGAGAGAGATAACTTCACGGCCACGGACCGGAGCACTGAGAAGACTGGGTTGTACGGATGCCAGAGACTGTCTGGAGAGGGAGTTTAAATGAGAGAGCTCCCCAGCGGGTCTCTGGCAGTCTGAGTCCTGGGCCATGACCCACCACTCTGATGGGCCTGTTCCCCACACACGGCGAGGAAGCGTCTGCAGCGCCAAGGGCAGGAAAGTCACTAGTTACCATCACAGGGCCTCTCTGCCACTTTCCCCTCTTACAAAGCCTGCGACACGGCCTGCAGGAGATTCTCATGAACTATCTGCTAAGCTCAGTGACATTGTACCCCAGCCTTTCGTTTCTCTCAAGGAGGAATCCTTTTCTGAAGGAGGAGGATTCCGTCTTTCCTCTTATGAAGAAACCACTAAAATAAAGAGCGTTCAGTAAAATCTAATTCACCCAGACAGTGGAAGTCATTTAAATGAACCTAAAAGCCTCTTGTCAAAGGTGAGGGAGAGTGTGTTTTTGTTTTTGTTTCCAACGTGGAGTTTAAATGTTGGGAATTCAGCACAAGGGATTTTCTCTAGCTGTCTGCTGCCTCTGGAGTAGGAGGGTCGTGAAGAAACTGCCTACTTGTGTCTCGTGTGCTTGGTTTTTGCAGCTGGCAGCCGGAAGATGAATAAAATTACCTGGGATAAAGGAGAAACAATAGAAACGGTCAGTAGTAAAGACTGTTTGTCTTCACGAGTCTTCAAAGTTTTGTCACAGGGCTATGTTTAGAGAGAATAGGAAGCATGTAATAACTCTTTTTAGAGAAACACAATGAGGCAAAGAGCAAACATCCGTCTCTGGCTGCTGCACTACACGGTGTTTACAAGGCAGACTTTATCTGCACAGCAGCTGCCTAAGCACCGGTGAATTTCCTAATGCCAATGTTGCTTTCCACATAGAAATTTGGGGTGTAGGAATTTTCTTTTTGGCAGAGGCATTTGACCTAAGATATTAGGGTCTTTTCAAGGCAGTGGAGAGAGATTGGGTCTTAGCGATGGGGTCACCAGTTTTACATGAGTCTCACCCACAATGGATTGGGTGACTGTCTAACTCACCCAGTCCCACGTCAGCTTTGCAAAGTGGAAAGGAAAAGAAAGCTCTGTCCTAAAACTTGTAACACTCAGTTGTAGGGGGTGGTCAGAGGCAGTAAATGTGTAAAAATAAAACAAAATGGTAATGTGAACCAAATACTAATATTAATAGAGTGTAAACATTCATACCATGAGCCTCATAAAGAAAGCCATGGACACTTTAAATTACATGTGGCTATTTGCAGTCTTCAAAAGCTACAGGAATCTGTTCACGAAGTATCTGACTCCCAATATTCAGACCGTCTCTGGGACAACCTGCTTGGGGACTCTTCTGCTTCTGCAGGATCCGCTGCCAGCCCCAAGCAAAATCCCCATCACACTCCTCACACTTCCTGCCACTAAGAGCGCAGGACCTGCTTCCTGCTGATAAGTTTTAAGTGCTGATCCAATATCCTCAGGAAAGGAGCTAGTTCATTGTGTGCCCGGGAGCTGCCCACCAGGAAGAACACGGTCCTCGCTCTGCTTTTCCCGCAGTTTCTTCAGGATGACTTAAGCACACAGGAACCCAGCAGAAAAATTTCTTCTCATGCCACAAAACCCATGCCGTGCTGTCCTCATCTACCCCATTGAAAATTATTCCCAGCAAATCCTGTTTTCAGGTTCATGTTATGATTATTCCCTGTTCTAAAGTTTAAAACAAAAAATGTGGAGAAAATGTCGAGTCTCACTGCCCCTCTGTTCTTTTAAGTGCTGAGGATCGTGGGTTTCATTGCTCGGGCGTGGAGTCGGGGGCAAAGACTGAGACGTGTCTTTTTGAGAAAAGCAAACATGTCAAGTAAATGCAAATTTTTTTCTCTTCACCATCTACAGAAACACTTTCCTTTGGTTGTGCATTAGGGAGAAAGCTATTGAACACCCAGGCTAGGACTTTAAGACAGTGGCATTTGAGAGACACTTGTCGCCCATTACTGAACTAGGATGCAATGATGGAGGATGCCAGGGCTCAAAATAGGATGTGTGTTGGGTCCCTACATTGTAGGAGAGGGGCACCCAGGGTCCCCCAAATCTGTGTACTCTCAATGGGTCCTGCCATCTGCTGCATCAACGCAAAACATCTGCTAGTGCACGAGACCTTCATGGGAAAGGAACTTAAACAATTAGTGCACAATAAAGAGAAGAGAAGGAACGTGGTTTGCAAAGCAAGCACCCAGATTTCCCATCCCATCGTGGGTAAATGCCCAGCCAAACAGGGTGGACCCAAGCCGGATGGATGGCTGAGACCCAAAAGCTTGCAGGAGACTAAGGTACATCCTGGTGGGGACCCATAGGAAAGGGGCAGAAGGGGCCGGGCAAGCCTGGAAGGAAAGAAACAAAATCAAAAGCCAGGTCAAGATAAAGGCCACCCTTGTCAGCCTCCTCACAGGCCTCTCACCCACGACTCTGTCTCACTCTGTCTCACTCTGCGTCCCTGGCACAAGCCCAAGGCTGAGCATCAAGTGCAGCTTCCCCACACGTCTTTCAGCTCCATATGCGCCTCGAGGGCTTCTCTTGACCACGTCTCTCTTGGTCTCTCTCCACCTCTCCCCAGCCACACCCACAGAAGAGAGGCACATCTTCTCCCCTCTCAGTCCTTCTCTCAGTCTTCCAGGTTCCCCTCCCTGCCACTTCCACTCTTCTTTAGGGTGAGGCAAGGAACCCTGACCCCAGGGTTTACCCTGGAGTTTTACAACTCCGTCTGCAAAGTCATTTGACATTTTCATGGTAGCCATGTTTTCCTTCTGCAAAAATAAGGCTTACATAACAATTGTTTAGCTAAAGACCTAATTCATATTTCTTGTGTGTCTTTTATATTAACCACATTTGTTAAATATTTGCACCCATTATGGGCACTGTTTGGTAAAATCCACAATTCCCTGATGTTCGTGGTTTGCTACCATGTGTCCATAAATACAGGTTCCAAATTAGGCTGTTGAGATCTCTTGATGCTCCTCTAATTTAAAACTGAATCACTGGGTCCCTTCTTCCCCCTTTTACATATTTAAATATCACTTATATTGTAATTTAAGTTATAAAATTTCACATTTGCCTTATTTCTACCAACAGTAGAATTATGAGGAAATTATAAATAGTTCTTTATATTTCACAAAATAAGTGTTCAATAAAGTGATTTTCCCAATAATAATCAGAATAAGGGATCTAAAACTCTCAAGAAACAATTCCATTTTCATCATGTAACAAAATAAATTAATCCAAAGTCTCTCCAATACTTAAAACATTTCCTGGCTAGTCAACAGAATATTAAAAGAAAAGTTCTCACGAAATCTCCCAGCAGTGGCTGGTGAGTGGCAGTTTGTGCAAATGTTACACGTTCTGCTTATCATTTTGACTAACTTGATGAGACAGATGTTTACTGAAGATGAAACAAAACCACCTGAGTTTCCACTGCTGAAATACAAAGATTTATGACTCACCGTCCATTCTCAAATACGTATTAGTTACTGTTCTAGCTACGAGCCCGTGAAGTCGAGCCGTGATGGTGTCATCTGCAGTGACCTCGGCTGTGCTGGTGCATGTGGCATCCTGAGACAGGCGTATCTAGACACCTGCTTCACACCTGGATGTCACAGTCTTTCTCTCTTCCACAGCCTGATTGGATAACTTGCCCTATTGCAACTCGGTTTACTCACCCTTAGCCATGTGCTGATGGCACAAGCTGTCTCAAAGGATTCAGTTTAGGAAATCATTAAAAACCAGCTTTGAGGATCCCTCTCAAAGACTTGTTATTTTTCTGAAATAAACAGTCAGCACTCTTGTAGAGTTATCAGACTCTTGGGAGGCTCAAATAATTAAAGGTCTTATTGTTGTGTTTTGAAGCACATCTCCATGCTAAATTTTTCCCAAAGTCAAAAATCCATTCCGAAATCACGTAAGTTACATTATTTATTCATATTTATTATTATTAAATTTTCAGTACCTGTAGAATGTTAACATAAATCAGATGCTAGAAAACAGGAACTGAAACTACCCATGTGAACATGAGGAGACTGACTTTGTTCTTGTCTTCTGAGAGGAACATGAGGGACATTAGTTCTGATGTGGAACTGAGCTGAAAAAATTCCCTCCTAGGCAAAGGAGACAACCACTGCAGGCTTCAGTCGACAGTGAAGAGGCATATTGTAAGAAGTGCAGATTCTAATACAGGGACTATTTCTGTGGGAAGTAGGCCATGAACACGGCAGGTGTTCCAGATTCTTTGAGAGTCTGGAAGAGAAAATATGCACTGAAGCAAGCAAAGGGAAATAGTTGTGTGTTTCATAGCACAGTGTGGGGATGATTGCTAAATTCTCACTAACTACTTGGGTATTGAGGCAAAAGTCATTACTTACTTTTATTTCCTCTATTTTAGTAAGTTTCTCACATCTCCAAATAGTAAAGGAGACATGGAAACAGGGCGGCCATAATATATGTGAGGAAGACATTCTAAATTTACAGGTTTCTGAAGTCAGTTGGAAGCACATGAGTGAGACGTCCTGTGATGGAGCATCCAAGCTCAGAAGGGCTGTGGTCCTGAATGTGAAATGAGGAAAGTCTCCTTGCAGCAGAGACCTTGCCTTCCGGATCATTTCTCCATTTCCCACTGTCTCCAACATCCCTTGCCTTGACCGCTGAGTTGTTGTACAATCGTGGATCAAGTCAAGAGAAGGGAACTGAAACCAAGCCCTTGCAGGTGCGACTAAGACGCTGCCTCGCTTCCCTCTTCAGTTTCTCTGAAGGAGCTTGAAGCTGTAGCTGCCCACAGAGGGGTCACTCACAGCACAGCTCGGAGAGGCTACAGGAGCTTCTCGAGCATCACCAGGGCTGCTGTCCTCTCGCATGCACACCGCCTCAGCTCTCTGCAGTCTTTGGAGAAAGCCTTTCCATTGAGGATGGTCACACAATCTCTGCTTCTCAGGCTGCTGGAATCTATTAGAATGTCAAACCTTAAAAGAGGAGAAAAGAAGTGGATTTCATCACAGATTATTTTTAAAATGAAAATTTAAGAGCACAAAAAGTATGGGGGGGGGGAGGAGAGGGGATATCTAACTTGCTGAAGTTATAGAACGGATAATAGACTAGACACCCACCATGAGTTTACTAGAAAGACGAAGGCGCCAAGTTCTTTCAGTCCCTCAGACTCACTCCAGACTCATCCTTAGGATAAGCAGTAGGTCAACCATAAAAACAAAAACTCTTCTTACTAAAACCTAAAACACTAATAAACTTTATAATCCAAATTTATCATGATTTTACTGAAAATGTATGTACCTTCCTCATGAATCAGTTTACTTAATTATTACATGGATACCTCGAACTTGCCCTATCTCCATGGAGAACAAAGCCTGCACAATGTACAGAAAATGGTCTGGGCAAACATGACTTTAAGTTGTAACCTACATTTGCGCAGAAGTCACCTCCACCTCTCTCAAAGGAGAAAGACAGGTGCACTCCTATCTAAACGCTCACGAGACTGCACTGTGCCAATACTACTGTTTATATCGTCATCAGATGTATCCTCAGAGCCTGTCTGGGTAAAGATGTGCTCCCCATTTCACTGCACAGAGAGCCAAGAAATATGAAGCATTATACTGTCTCTGGGTATTGACAGATTGTGGGGGGACATTAAAAAATCAACAAGGCAGCTGGCCTCCATCTCAGTCAGTCAGTCTCTCTTCCCCCCTTCCCCCTTTCTGACACTTAATTCTACTCTGAAAGTCTTCAGGGCCTTCAATAAATCAAAATTTCAGAATGCTTTCTGAAGAGAACTAGCCAACAGAGAACTAGCCTATATATCAAGCTAAGCTTCTGTATCTGTCTCCCTCACTGGTTCATAAGTCACGCAAGAAAGACGCCATGTTTTAGCATCTGTAGATGGATCTCCTTCTACAGAGTGTCTGATACAAAGTAGCTACTTGATCAATTCCTGTTGAACTAAATTGCTGAAGTTCATCAATCAAGCAAAACCTCTCTGTTTAATGTATTTCCCATAAAACGTTCTGCAGGCTTACAGTTCGGGGGAGTAAGGGGCTCCATCGATCCACAGCCAGGCCTTGCCACTGCCATTGCGGGATAGCCCTGTCCAGTAAGAGTAGAAAAACTCAGAGTAGCTCTGAGGAAGGGCAAGGTCCTGTGAAAGGCACATAAGAAAACCTTTAGCTTTAGAGTTGTCGTAACAGCCAGCAGAGCAATGCCCTGATCTCCTCTCTCTCTCTCTCTCTCTCTCTCTCTCTCACACACACACACACACAGACACACATACATGCATAGAAAAGTGAGTGGGGTGGGCAAGCACTTCTAACATTCGAACAATTCCATGAGGCTGCCTCTATCCATTACTGTAATTAAGAGAAAATTACAGCTAATTTGTCCCAGTTAAAGAATCTATTTTATCCTAGAAAGCACAGACCAGATCCTTATTTTCTGAAACCAAGTGCGATATCACCCATCCTTGAAATGTATTCTATAACACAATGTTACTTCACTTAAAAAAATTGTATTTACTTAAAAAAGATCACATCAACCAAGATTTACATATGGTCCATATTTACATAAAGTCTCAATATTAAACACAAGGGTCAATATAAACAATTTGGGAGACAGCTTTACAAAGAGAGGTGAAGTTGGAAAATTAAAGAATATAGAAGGTGAAGGAGGGGGGTGCAAACTTTATAAGTATATACGAAAGGACAGGACAGGAAGGAGAAGAGAATAAGGATGTACTTTAATTCAACAAAGAGGTAAAAGAAAAATGTGGAAGGATGACTTTTGTTAAGACTATGAAGAAGAGAGACATTTTCACCTTTATTTATTTTGAAAAATATATACACATATACTGTTATAAATGTGACATGTCTTTTTTAATGACCAGTGAAAATGAATATACAGAAACCTTACTTAAATGAGGTCGGGGGCTGGAAAAATGGTCTCATAGACACGCAATCTGTGGACACACAGAACCACCCAGAGGGGCAGAGGCCTCATCTCCAACTGGAGGGAGGGGGGGCCCCTTCTGGCCCAGCAAGGCTCAGCCAATGAGAGGCTGCCGTGACCCAGCCAATGAGAAGCCACCAGCTTCAAGCTTCCACTTTCCTCCAGGGGACTCTTAGCTTAGGATATCCCCTGTGAACCCCCTGTTAAAGTTTCCTCTTTTGTTCTGAGTAAGTGTGTGTTTACATCCTGATGTAATTCCTAATTGCTTTTTTTTTTTTTGGTGGTTTTCCTGAATGAATCCATTTTGCTAGTGTAATAACTGGCTGCCTAGTTGAGGTCAAAAATGGTTTTGGAAAATTATAAGCTATTTACTGTCTTCTGTCTAATCTCATCCTCATTAACAAAGAAATTATGTAAATTTATTGAAATTATCTATTTTTATGTCTTTCCATTGTACGGTGAATTCAAGAACATATACTTTCTTTTATTCATTTCTGTATTTTCAGCTCTGTGATTATTGGCATATGTTGGTTTAATAACAGATGACTGAAAATATAAATGAAAAAAATCACTGCAGTCATGGTGCAGTAGACATGTCAAAAGCAATATTGTTGAAAATATTGTTTCCAATTGAGTGGTGGACTTTCAAATGAAAAATCTGAATGAAAATAAATCCTATGAAGATGCTTTAAATAAATGTAAATGTATGAAGTACATGAGGATAATTATGTAACTTTTATAATAATATTTCTTGCCACTTAATATAGTATAGTTCAAGTATAATCCAAGCCCTCAAGAATTAGAGGAAATGCAAGAACATTAAGGAATACTTATGCTAGGATACATTTTCATAGTTAAAAAAAAAAAAAAGAAAAGAAAGATAAATGCCCCCCCCCCCAGAGAGATTGCAAAGGGTGTTCATCACAGACTTCAGAAAGTGGGTAGGGATTACACGTAACTAGAAGAATGCTAAGCATTTTCATAGTTAACTGGGAATATATTTCAATTAAATAATCTTTTGCTGATAATCTACTCTGTACCAAAACCTCTACTAAAGCAATAATAAAGAAATAATGTCATATTGCTTGGGGAGTAATAGGTGCAAGAAAAAGGGGAACACTTTAATGGAGTATTTTAATTGTATGCTATTTGCCTTGACCTATCTATGTTAGGATGTAAATTTCTGAAGGTAAGATGTTTACTTGTGGATATGATAACAATTTACTTAAATGTTCATCTTTGTCATGTTTACAATGAAATAGCAAGAAATGCTATTTTCATCTTTCTAATATTGCATCAATATTGTTCCTTTCTTACCTAAACCAAAAGAGGTAAGAAATGAAGATATACTTCATCTGATTCTGAGTGATGCTGTGTTTGAAGAGTTTTACTCATATTTCTAGGGGGTTAGTATTTATGGCGAATAGAACTCTATTTCTCAGGGACCCCTTCAAAGCAATAGGACTAACACTCAAGCCTTGATTGCAATAGGTGTGAGATTGGAGCTTGACTGCTTAGAATCTTCTTGTATAGCTTTTGAATACCTCTTTGTGAGAGGACATCCACCAAGCTTCAGAGCCTTACCAGCACTTCTTGAGTATTTATCTTCAACATGGTTGAGTTTGCAGTGAAGCAGAAGTACTCACAGCCTTGCCAACTCTTGCTCTCCTTGGAGAACTGGTAGCACTTGTCCCCATGCCACTTCCATGAGTCTGGACAAGGACTGCACTTGTGTTCTTGGAAAGAAACCGATTTTAAAAAGTTATTTTCTACACAAGTCTGCTGTTTCTCCTCTCTTAAAATTTAGATGGCAGTTGACGACCCAAGAAATAATTGATTCCTTGTAGCTATTTAATTGTCTCAGCAATAATAATTATACATATCTACTGAACAGCTGCCAGATGACAGGGATTGTAACTGGTATTGAATATACAATGGGAATTAAAACAGATATCAGCCACTTCCAAGGACATTGGAAAGTAGTAATGAATGATTAGAACTTCCCTGCTCCCTCCCTATTATCAGCATATGGAAAGAAATTCACTGTTATAAAGAACTTTTCATTTGTTCAGGAACTCAATGTGCATTGTATTTAAGAAACAATTCAGGGCCTCCCCTGGTGGCGCAGTGGGTTAAGCAACGCACTACGAAGCAAATCACAGCCACTGCAGCACGAGTTCGATCCCTGCACGAGTTCGATCCCTGCTGCCGGCCAGGGGGGGGACCCACATGGCCGCTGTGCCCGCTGCTCCCCTCAGCAGTGTACTTCTGTTGATCTGCCTGTTCTGCTCCCCGCTCTCTGTGGTGAATCCTCTCACCCCCCCACACCTCTGGCCTGTGCCCCAGTGCTTGTATGCATAAATAAATAAATCTTTAAAAAAAAAAAAAAAGAAACAATTCATACTTTTCTTTTCCAAAGTGCTCTTCTATACACTGAAAAGATCAGTCTACCGTATACCCCTGAGCCTTGAGTTCCTGAGAGTGGGGGGTCTTTCATTACTTAAACTGGGAAATTTGGGGGTAAACTTACCTAAATGTTCATCTTTGTCATGTTTACAATGAAATAGCAAGAAATGCTATTTTCATCTTTCTAATATTGCATCAATATTGTTCCTTTCTTACCTAAACCAAAAGAGGTAAGAAATGAAGATATACTTCATCTGATTCTGAGTGATGGGACAAGCTGAGAATCTTATTTTATGTTTTTTATTTGTTTATTGCTATCATGCCAACAGAGTAAAGACGCAGGAGTCCAGAAATTCATGTATGTTTTGTTTGGTAGCATCAGTAGGTACTCAATAAATAATAGCCAAGTGGATGGGTAGGTGGACAGATAAGAGGACTGTGAGAATGAAGAACAGAGTAAAACTGAGAACTAACATTAAACCAAAAATACGTGACTATTTTCATAAAAATAAAGGACATAATCTGTTTTCATGTAAATTTATATTTAGATGAAATCTAATTCGTTTGTGTAAGTGCTCTTCTGTTTTTACACAGCTAGATGTAAATTTCGGCCACAACTGGTTACAGAAAAAACTTGGATTGTCTATGGAAGACATGGATCCAATGAAGGAGTCTCAATCAGAAGAAAATAAGAAATTCACTATGTGACGTGAAGGACATGCTTATTACTTTGACCTTGGTAATCATCCGACAATGTACGTGTTCATCAGATCGTGTTGTAATCACTGAATGTATGAACTATGTCTGTCAATTATTTCTCAATAAAATTTACCATAAAGAAATACAGAAACCTGCAAGCAATGAGGTCATGAGTTCTGTGGAAAGGAAGCCCTTACAGATGTGGGAGGGTGTCTGTCGATGTTATTTTTGGGGTAACCATGCCGCTGGTGTGGCTGGGCATGGCGGGAAGTGGGGCCTGCATGAAGATGAGGAGACGTCACCTACTTTAGAGCCAGATTAAAAGTGGAGACTCAGGGCCTCCCTGGTAGCACAGCGGGTTAAGCAACACACGATAAAGCAGACTGCGGCCACTGCAGCACAAGTTCGATCCCTGCCACTGGCCCCCCCATGGTGCTGCAGACCTCTCCTGCCTCGCCCGCTGCTGCCCTGGGCAGTGTGTTTCGGTCGGTCTGCCTGTTCTGCTCCCCAATCTGTCTGGTGAATCCTCTCACCTCCTGTGACTCTGGCCTGTGCCCAGCTCTTGTATGCATAAATAAATAAATAAATAAATCTTTTAAAACATATATATATATATAAAGTGGAGACTCAGCCATGTCTGTTGTTTCTTCTGCATGCATGTGGTGAAGAGCAGGACAGAGCTGACTCGAGTAGGGTGACCCAAAGCAGAACACCACAAAGGGACGCCATGGGATGGAGCAATGTTCCTGGCGGGTCTTGTAGCTCAGAGCACAGCTCATCTGCTACGGGCTTTGGGCTCATTGGTGATCCCTGTCGAAGTGCAGATTCCTGATACCCAGACAAGTCACATAACAGAAGAACAACTGGAATTTGAATCCATTCACCTGTGCTGTAACCTGACACCTACGTGACCCTTAAAACCTGAGAACTGTGGTTGTGCTTTCATTCACTCTAACGGGGAAGACTTGCACAGAGACTGGGATGCATGCTACGCTAGGTCTCCATGTGCCAAGCACATTAGCCAGTGACCCTGCACTTTATTTATCAGTACTATTATTTTTGTTATTCAAAGCTAATTGTTTTATTGTTTAAAATATCTGAATCACAAGAAATTTTTTTAAATTATTTTTCAAAAAGTCAACTAGGGTGCAGGTCAGAGGTGCGGGGTTGAGAAGAATCACCAGATTCAGAGTGGGGAGCAGGACAGGTGGATCCACTGAAACGCACTGCTGAGGGGAGCAGCGGGGAGACAGGAGAGGTCTGCTGCACACTGTGGGTCAGCTCCCTTAGCCAGGGATCGAACTCAGGCCCTGGAAGTGACAACACTGAGACTTTACCCCTAGGCCACCAGGGAGGCCCTCAAGAAATTCTTGATATCGACCCCGACCACTGGTGGTAATCTGGATACACGAACCACTAAGTTGGCAGACAGCCCGTTAAACAAGGTTCCCGGTGCACTGATGGGGCCAGCCCTGCATTGGCAGAGGACAGCTCTGGAGGGAGGACTCACTCACCTCCGGTTTTGTTGTGGAGCTCACGGCATAGCTTTTCGGCTACACGCTGCAGAGTTTCCATGAGCTCCCTGTTCTGGGTCTGCAAGGCCTGCAGCTGTCTGGAGAGGTTCCCCAGCCTCTCTTCCTTGTGAGAAATGGTGTCTTGCTGAGTGATGGACAGCTCGTAGAACTGGAAAACTAACCCAAGGTGCCAAGTCAGACCAGACAGCTAGTTTGTGCATTTCTATTTCATGTGTGGTTTTGCATTTGGAGAAGATGCAATAGTCTGCTGTTTAAGATCACAGGTCTGAGATTTCATATTAGGTTTAGAATCTAGAATCTAGTCACAGTAAGTTGTACTGTTTGAATAAATTAACTTCTGAAGTCTTTTCCCTCAGCTGAAAACGTGGAGTCACGCAGGTTCTAATGGCAAAAATGAACTGCTTAGCCATATTCACTCAATGTGACTTTTTGTGCATACTTCCAAACTGCTACTTAGCCTAAAACCATAAATCCATTTACCTACCGATCGTGCTGTTAAATATTACAGTGTACTGTATTTTCTTAGCTTCTCTCATTGAAATAGTCGTATTATCATTTTTATGTTTGTATCTGTGCATATTTTCAGTTGTGCTCAGTGAGGACAATTAACTTCCTTCATATCAATTGGTTAAAAAATTTCAACACTTAGGTTTAAACAATAAGTTTCTAAATCTAAACAAGAAATCCTGCATGAATCTTGAGGGTTGCCTTATATGCCAAAAAAATTGTGATTGCTAAACAATAGTTATATCAAAATGAAGCAACACTTTTGGGGTTAGGATAGAAACACTAAGGAATATATATATATATATATTCTAAGATTTAAGATCGCAAAATTTCCTATAAAAATCCAATTTATGAAGGTTAACATCTACGCTGTGTGCCCTTCGACCTGGAGCCAGGTCTTCAGTGCTCAGGAGCGTCACTAGGCTCTCCACGCGGCCGCCGTGGGGCCCCTCTCCCCAGAGGGTCAGACGGCCTCTCACGGCAGTTGGGAATCTCGTTGGGCCCAATCCCGACTGGGATTGGGAGCCTTTGTCCATGGCTTCAGAAATGGACTGCCTGGGGCTGAGCGGGCGGCTCCTGGCGCCCAGAAGCTGCTGTGCTTGCCCGCGTCCTCCGCGTCCTCCTCATCGAGCAACCAGCTCCTCTTGTCCCCACTGACTGAAGAAGCAGCGGCTTCCTCTCTTCGGGGGGCAGGCAGCCTGCGTCCCGTCCAGGCTAACCAGAGGGTCCTCTGTCCGAGGCCTCGTCTTCCCTCTGCCGCAAGGATGGGGCCGCTGCTTCGTGGCGGTCCGGTGAAGGGCCCCCTGTGTCCGCGAAGGTCCTGGACAAACGCTTGTGGTGGCGCCTTGCCGCGTCTCCTCTGCGCTCTCGTGAGCTCTCCGTGTCCGCCCGACGCGGCTGTTTTCCCCCTGCTCACCTGTCTGACGCTGTTCTCAAGACTCCGAGGAGGCCCCGAGAGGAGGGGTGAGTCTTTGCACCGCCAGAGAAGTTTGCCCCTTCCCAGCGAAGGGGCACTCCTGCCCGCGTTCTTGACCTGCACAAGCTTTGCAAAATGATGGTCCAAGATAAGGTGACGGCCCTCGGGTGAAATGGCGGTGGGAAACCACGGGACCGCCGCTGATGTCAAACAGATGCAAATAAAGGGAAAAATGATTCTCTACCTTCCTGGGCTTTTGAAAGCTCTCCCAGTGCCTGAGGTCCTGGCCCGTTTCTACGAGAGGAAGAGCAGAAATGCCACCTCCTCCCTCTGCAGTGAGCCCGACCCAGGCTCCAAGCGCCTCCGCCTCAGCTGTGGGACGCGCGGCCCCTGCAGAGCCCTGGCTCCAAGCGCGGGAAGGGACTGCGCCCGCTCTCCTCGGGCAGACTCCGCACCCTCGGTGATGGATCCTGGCGCTCCTTCCAGGACCCTCCTGCATGTCGGCGTCAGCCTAAACACCTGCCACCCGCAGGCCCCGGAGCAAGTCAGACAGACTCGTCCACGTCCCTCCCGAGACCACCCGCAGCCGCGCCCTCCCCGCGCAGACTCACACGCGAAGCCCAGGGCTGCCAGGCCCAGCAGCAGCGCCAAGCACAGGGTCAGCAAGGTCAAGGCCGCCGGTCGCCACGCCGGAGAGGGAGGCCCGGGCTCTGCAGGGACAAGAAACACGCGGTTGGCTTCGTCTTCCTCGCGGAACTGTGGGCGGCAGCGAGTGGAGAAAACCGCTTCTGGAAAACCACACAGGACAGCCGTCCTCAGGGCAGAGAACCCCTCCCTCAGAAGGGGCCCGGGGCGCAGCGCCAAGTCCGCTGAGCTCAGTGAGACGCCTGCCTAAGCGCCACCCGCTCAACCACCCGCACCCCACGCCCCAGTCACAGCTCGCGGCCCCGCGTCCAGGCATGTGGCGCCACACCCTCTGTGGAGGCTGCCGGCGTGTCTCAGCCAAAGTCATCGTCCACCTCGTCGGAGGAGAGGAAGTTCACTTCGGAAAAGGGGGTCCCCACAGCCCTCCCCGCCACACCCTACTTCCCGGCACAGACTTTTATTAAAAAAGGCAAATCTGTTAGCAGGAACGAGACACGTCATCTTGCTGTTCTTTTCGGGACACTCTTGCTTGAGAGTCGCTCTTCGGTGAGGATTTTGTGAGGCCTCCGCTTCTAGCGCTCAAAAACAGACGATAAAGAAACGTGATCTCAGTCTGTCAAGGATGGGGTTATGCCTTCTCAGTTCTTTTTTTTTTAATAAAGATTTTATGTATTTATGCACACAAGAGGTGGGGTGCGGGCCAGAGGTGCGAGACAGAGCGGGGAGCAGAGCAGGCGGATCCCCTGACACACACTGCTGAGGGGGCAGCGGGAGACGGGAGAGTCTGCAGCGCCCTGTGGGGCCCTCCCTGGCCGGGATCCGACTTGCCCTGCAGTGGCCGCGGGTGCGTCATAGTGGGCGCTCGTTCGGGTGCGCCACCAGGGAGGCCCCTGTGCCATCTCAGTTGTGCACCAGTTGGGTAATTTTTTAAAAAGCCGCAGGCAGCACCCCGCGCCAGGCCCTCAGGCCTGCTGTGTGACTGCGCGCTTCCTCCCACGGAAGCCAACCCGCCCGCGCATCTGAGATCTGGGCGACCCACCCGGACTGCCGAGGTGGGCGCCCCCCCCCGCCCGCCCCCCGGCGCAGGACGGGCTAGACCCAGAGTAAGGAGCGCAGGCGAGCTCCGGGCCTGTGGCCTGCGAGCTCCATCGCCGGAGCCCGGCTCTCCCACAGGCAGGTGAGGTCACGCACAGCGTGTCCTCTGTGCGCTTCACCCCCCACGCAGAGGCCCGTGCGCGCGCTCCCTCCTCAGGGGTGGGGCGCACGAAGAAGGTGCGGGAACGGGAGAGGGGGTCACGCTGAGACAGGGCGTCAGGCCGAAGCCACAGTCCTGCTCGCGCTGAGCCTTTCAGAAGTCAGGCTTTTGGCTCTCGATAAGCATTTCCCGCGTGAAATTGTCAAGGTTTGCCTTACATCAAGACTAAAGTTCAAGGTTTTCACAAAAAAATGCTTTTTATAAAAAAATGTGTATTTGATTTTGCTTCTCCCCATCTTAAAAACTCCCATTGCCTTGACTGCGCTTAGACTAAAATTCTACAAACGCTTTTCGTCTTGACCCAACTTAGTTGATGACTGAGGGGGCTGGGTGGGAGGGGTGGGAGGGGCCATGCAGTGAGCCTGCCCCCTCCCTTGACCCCTGACCTCCACTGGCTCCCAGTTGGTGGGGTGTCAGCAGAGGGAAGAACCCGGTTCTGCAACCCGAGTGGGTCCAGGGAGAAAGGACGCCATACGGCCCCCCCGAAGTTGTCAGTCGCTGGAGGGGTTCCTGAACAGTGAGGTTCAGGTATAATGGGGGTTCCCGGCCAGCGGGGCGCTCACAGCTTTCAGCTGCCATGGCTCGCCCTGGGGGTCCCTGAGGCACCTGCAGCAGGTCCTTCCATTAACTCTTTTTTAAACTATGATGATTGAGCGACGTTTCCCCAGGTGATTTCACCTGCCCCTTCCCTGGAGAGTCGTGGCCAGGGCCTGGCCTGGTGTCTGCTCGCTGACCTGCGTCCAGGCCCGGAGCTCGATTCTTGCGGAGCCAGCGAGAATGGCATCCCGTGCGATGATACGATGCTTAGAGGCACAGAGCACATGCAGACTAAACCTGGGAGGTCGAGGGCTTTCCAGCGGTACTTCCGCCGGCCAGGGCAGGCTTGGCTGGACACAGCTCCTCCTCCTCCCTCCTGCTCCTCCTCCCTCCTGCTGCTCCTCCCTCCTGCTCCTCCTCCTCCCTCCTCCACCTCTTCCTTCTTCCTCCTCCTCCATCCTGCTCCTCCTTCATCCTTTTCCTCCTCCTCCCTCCTGCTCCTCCTCCATCTTTCCTCCTGCTCCTCCTCTGCCCCAACCCTTCCTGTCCTCCTCCCCCACAGTCCGTGACCTTCGCAGCCCCGCCCTGTTTTAGGTAAAGCTCCGGGAGAGCAGAACACGGACTTTCTCCCCGGGACACCAGGCTGCGATGGGAACACCCCAGAATCAGACAGTTTATGTCTTTCTCTCTGACACTGTTTCCCCTCTCCTTCTTTTTCCTTCTGACGTGGGCTCAGTGTTCCTGAATTCTGTTCCAAGTGCCCCGATCATGTGAGGTCTCTCTGGAGCGGTTACACCCACCCTAAAATAAGAGCAATCACTGCCCGGGCGCGCTCAGCCTGGCCTGCCTTGCGGTTTCACTCTCTGGAGGAGAACGCTGGTCTGCGGAGGCCTGTCCAGAAAAGGCGCACAGGCAGGGGGGAGGCGCCGTCCAGCGGTGGGTGATGAGCCGCCCAGAGAGGAGCCCCGTCCTCATCCTCGCCCCAGAGCCGCACCACAGCGGGCGCAGAGCTGCCTCTCAGCGCCCCTGCCCAGGGCCCGCCCTGCCCCGCCTTTCCAAGCGCGGCCCTTGCTGGGGAGAGGCCCCGAGCCCCAGCACCTGCCTGGAAAACGTGGGCTCGTCTCCGGACACGCATTCTGCGCCGCCGTGTTCAATCCCGTGCACGAGAATCTGCGCAGCAACGTTTGTTTTCCTGTTTCCGCTGTGGTTTCTGACGTGTAGCCGGTGTTGCCGCCTGACGTTCTCTTGCAAGTGTCGGTTCAAATGATTCCTTCCACTGCTCTAAGTGCCTGAAGCAGGGTCTCCTCAGTGCCGGCCTCAGAATGCTTGATCACCCCAAATGCGCAGCCAACGCCTGCATCTGCTAAGTGGCTCACGCCACGACTGCAGTAGAGGCTATGCTACAGCCGAGGAGATGAGGCTAGAGGTTTGGGGGAAATCAGGGCCCCCCTGGTGACAAGAGTGGTTAAGTCTCAGCACTAAGAAGCATCTGCAGTCACTGCTGCACAAGTTCAATCCCCGCCCAAGGAGTGACCCACAGCAGGGCGCAGCAGACCTCTCCTGCCTCCCGCTGCTCCCCTCAGCAGTGTGTTTCAGTCCATCTGCCTGTTCTGCTCCCCGCTCTGTCTCTGGTGACTCCTCTCACCCCACACAGCTCTGGCCTGTACCCCAGCTCTTGTGTGCATAAATAAATACATCTTTAAAAAAATAAAGATTTGTTGTTATTTATTTATGCATTCAGGAGCAGGGCTCTGGGCCAGCGAGCTCCCCCAACTGCATGTTCCTTCTCTCACAAGCATCTCAGAGTCAAATGCAATTCTCCGTCTTTCCCACTCCCCGTCCTTTCTGTCCTGGTAACCAGCAGCACCCGCCACGCAACTTCAGGGTAGCTTGTCCCTCCTGCTCTCCTTCGCCTGACCTCCACGACCCCATCACAGAGTCCGTGAATTCTGCCCGTGTGACACCCTCCTCACCCCCAACCCCCACGCCCCTTCTAAATATTTACATGATCTCAGGAGGAGAGCAGGAGTTCTTACACAGGGGAAGATAACTCTTTCCAGATGTTTGCCTCCACGACACTCTTGGCAACCTCCACTCCCACTTGCTCACATTCCTCCCCTGACAGAAAGGAGGCCAGAACTTCAGCTCGCAGCGCATCCTGTTGGCCTCCCACCCGCCTGCGGGCTCCGCAGAACGCCCTGGTACAATCTGTTCCTGACTGGCCTGCTCCATCCGGGGGGCTTGCCAGCTCTAGCCACAGGTGACAGCTGAGGCTTTAGCCACAGCCCTAACAGCCGACGCTTCACAAGAGATGTTGGAAGCGAACATAGCATCTCTGCGACGCAGGTCAGGCGGCTACTCAAACTGACTCTGTGTCCCCTCGCCTGGGGGGAGGAGGCTGGAGACCCACTGCTCCGAGCAGCTTGCTGAGCATGCATTTTGGATGGCATGCAAGGTCTTTACACGGCACACCGAGCCGGTGCTTCAGGTACCTGGAGGAGAAGTTTTATTCCCTTGAGAGCTGAGCATAGATCTAAGACATCCAAAGGGGAGTCTGGGGGGAAGAGAAGGGTGGGAAGAGCACCATGGACTATGGGGGAGACTGTGGGTGCTGTAGTGGTGGGAGGGCAACCAGGACCACAGCTGAGGGGAGATACCCTGCACCGTCCAGGAAGAAATTAACAAGAATGTAAAATGACAGTTCTTTACTGAGAAATAGCACATATAATAAGAGATACACTAGAGAGGGATTTCAGACACCAGAATTAATAGCTAAGTCATGTTTACAGATGTGTTGGTACACATCTATACATGTATTTATATTTATTATTTATTGCTATTCCTCCTCACATATATGCAATAAAATCAATCATAAAAATGTAAGGTGTTCAGCTTACCAAAAAAAGAATTTTGCTATTCTGTTTAACATTCCTTCAAGTTGATATGAATTATTATGGGTAAAGTGTTTAAAACAGTGCCAGGCATATAAGAAGCAAAATACACTGCTTACTCTCCGTATTTTACAACGCTGGAGGCCCCTTAGGTAACGCTGTCGCGCAGCTGGTCGGGACACTTGTCCTTGGTAAGAACCTTTCCTCACTCACATCTCAACGTGCTGTCTTTTCACCACAACTCAGCCACATTTCTGTCACCCAGAAAATAAAAGCCTTCTGTGTGTGTGTGTGTGAATTATCTGTGCTAGGCACTGAAAAAAATTATTATTCTGCCCAGAGGTGAATAATTGCAGATAAAATGGTAAGATGGAAGCTAAATGGAACTAAAATTAAATAATTTCGTTTTTATTCAGGCAGCTCAATGAAATGGCTGGAAACCGCAGAGGCGCGGCGAGAATGGGCGTGACCGCATCTGAGGCCACTGCCTGGGCGCTCAGACCAGGACCCCAAAGCCCAGCGGGCCCTGGAAAGCTGTGCGCTCACCCCCATCAGCTCACAGCTGACGGCCAAACCTCCAGGCTGGCAGGACCGCCAGCCTGCAGCGTCAGGACGCAAAGCTGCGGACAAACACAGGCTCACGCACCTGCCCGCAGCTTTCCCCGAGAGTCTGTTTCCACAAATGCGACTCGTCCTGTACCCCAGCTCTCGCAGGGCCCCTCGGTGACCGCAGCCCACCCACCTGCACCCGCCAGCCGCGGGGGACTGAGGACAGCCCCGCGACCCTGGGCCGAGTTAGCTCGTGTAGACAGGTGTGCCCGCGCGCCTGCCACGCCAGGGACAGCCGTTGCTATGCTCGTGGGCCCTCTCCCCTTTCTCTCCCCCGCACTTTGCGCGTTCCCGGGGCCCACTCGCCCTCGCACCCCGGTACCTGCGCGCTCAAGCTCTGGCCGCCGCGTTGCGCTGGAGGCGTCCGAATACAGGCTGGTCGTGGTGTCCCCGTCGGCGTCCAGCGCGTCCCTGGCGCTGCCGCGCTTGGCCGGCATCCCGGCTCTCACAGGAGCAAGGCTGGGCGGCGGTGGGGCCTCCCCGCGCTGCCCGGCTCCGGTGAGACCCTCCCGGGGCGCGGCCGCCGACGGGCATCCCAGCGCCTGCTCCGCAGCGAGTGCGGGCGGCCTCCGGCCGCAGGTCCTGCCGGACTCTGGAGTCCAGGCTGGCCGGCCGGGGGAAGTCACGTGTGTTTTCTGTTTGGGCCGTTTCTGTCTGAACAATCCCTGAAGGAGTGTCTGGAATCTTGTCCATCTGTTCGCACTTCCTGTGCGGTCACCGCAGTGCCGAGGAGGCGGGCTGGACAGCGCTCCTGGTCCCGCGGGCTCCGGGCAGCAGGAACTGGCCACGGCAGGGAGGTCACGGGCCCCTCCCCACCCAGCCCTCCTGCGTCACGCAGCCGAGGGCAGGTCCCTGCTGCTTCGTGCAAGGGGGGCCCTGCCCGGTCAGCCCGGTGCTGGCGAAGGCCGCGGGAGCGTCCCTCGTCCTGCGGGACATCGGCCGGAGGCTGCGCTTTCCTTTCGTCCAACAGCAGGTGAGGTCGAGCCAGGGGAAGCGGCTGGACCAAAGGCACTTGGTCTGGGTGACAGAATTAGCCTCGAAAATGCTCACCTGTTGTCCATTCTAAGCTCCTATTTCACGCGAGTCAGACATCACTTAACAGCTTCTGGCACTCGGGTCCATCATGGTCATGAACCATTATCCATTTACTGAAATGTGGGACTTTCGGAATTATTACCAAGAGCCCGTGACTTCTGGGAATCAGGTAAAGTTTTGGCTTAAATTCCTTACACTCAGATGGGAATGAGAAGATTGTTTTAGAGATGGCGTCACAGACTTCTTAAGTCAGTATCATAGAAACTTATCACTCTACTGTCACTTTTCCAGATGCTGGGAGCCAGTTGGGCAGAGCCAAACAGCGGATATGCAGTGTGGGCAGTTCTAGGGCCGGGCAGCCTGTCCTATAGTGATGGAGCGGGAAGTGTACACTGTGGAGTCACTGTGGATTTCAAGCTGTATGTTATTCATGTTATTCTAAATAAGACAAACCTGTGCTCTTTCTCTTGTATAAAGCCTTGAAAAAGTAGTAAATCAAAGGTTTTTGGTCACTGGCATCAGATTAGCATATTAGAAAATGTTATAAAGGAGAAAGCAATAGAAAATTTAAGGGGAGAATGAGGTGAAGTACATAAAGAATGAAGCAGGAGCTAGAATATATATTAGATATTTCATTCCCTGGGGCCAAAGGGGAGAAAAACACATTTAGGAATTATGTTTCTGATGAAATAGCAATTGGAACTACTTCCCCAGCCTCAATTATTGAGCTTTTGCCAATCAAACAATATGAACATTTTTGCTAGTTGTGCTTTAACACCTTTTAAAACCAATAACAAGTTATTTTTGAAAGAATAACAAAACATTTGAACAGCTATTCTATTGCAAGTTATTTTTTCAGATTCTTGGACACATCAATATAAATCTGTTTGACCCCAGGAGCTAATATCCAAGGCCTACCAAGAACTCACACAACTCAACAAACAGAAAACAAAGGAAAGGACCCAATCAAAAATGGGCATAGAGCAGACACTTCTCTGGAGAAGACACACAGGTGGCCAACAGGACAGAGGTGGAGACAGGTTCATTATCACCTGACAGGGAAGTGCAAATCAAAACCGCCACTGAGAGGTACCAGCTCGCTCCTGTGATAATAGGCCATGTCAAAACAAACAAACAAAAAACCAGAAACAACACATGTTGACAAGGTGTGGAGAAAAAGGAGCCCTCACATCCACCCTGGGGGCCATTACACTGGTCCAGTCTCAAATGGGACCCAGTGTCCCAAATGGGGTAAATAAAAAGGAGAGAAGTAGATTAGCACAAAGTCGTACAAAGAGTCAGTCATTGCCGCATAGACAATTGTAAAGGTTTTTTTCTGTTTGTTTTCTCTCTCTCTCTCTTTTTTTTTTATTCTGAGATCTATGGACATCAGGGAAGTTTTAGTGGAAGGCTAACATGATTCGTTTTACATTCAGTAGGATCAAAATGAACTCTAACAGGGTAAGGGTGGAGGCCAGGAGACTGGAAATTATTGCGATAATTCAGAGAAGGGGAGCTCGACCCTTTGAAAGGTAGGTGTGTTCTCTAGCATGGTCATTGCTCTCTTGAATGTACCCTTCTGACTAGCTCAGGTGACATCAGTCCCTCCTTTCTGCATCTTGGAGAAGTGGGGATGCTTTCCGTTCTCCCTTGTACCTTCCCATGAAAACTGAGGTGCAGGTATCATAAACGGTCAGTATGGTGCACCTCGGCCAACCCAGAGTGACTACTTTACAGCACTGATCTCTTCATCTCCGTGCTCTTACCTCAAGCTGTGGGGCACGACTGGCACTCAGCCCAGTCTGGTCTAGACGTCAGTGCAGCTGCCCGCCATTTGGCATCCAGACTGTCTTCCTGGACCATCACGACCTCTTCAACTCATCAGCTCCATCCCGGGAGCCCAGGAGGAACCAACCAAACCCGAAGCAAGATGAAGTATCCACCATCTCTTTAAATTTGTAGCGTATGCCTAATTTTAACTACTTAAACCCACTAAATATATCGCCTCCTTTCGACCTGAAGTTCCTCTTTCCACATTTCTTTCCATGTAACAACACACATTTGTACGTTAAAAGACAACAACTAAAACTTTACCAAAAATGTCTTCTTCTCTTAGTTATTAAGTTTTCTTAAATACTTAGCCCAAGTTTTATTGTCCCACACAGAAAAATCCACTGTACCCATTTCTCATCCAAATGCCTCATCATTTGGGGTGAGTGGTCAGATGGCGGGAATTTGTTACACACACCATGTAACTTGGAGGCTAAAGGTTCTTGGATAAACATTTTTTCTTTATTAAAGTGAAACTCATACAAAACTCATTTAAAGTGAACAGCCTAGGGACCTCAATGCAATTTCTGTTCATATTAAGAAAGCTACGAATGCCTTTCCAATAAAATGGAAAGCTCCACTGGAAATAAAAATGCAATGATGGGAAAGTTTGAGAAAATAAGAAGCAAATCATGGTATGTGGAAAGAGTTAGGTTACAACAATATGTTTTTACAGGGATTATGAAGAACTATTGAGACTGCCAAAAGGTCATCATAAAAATCAATAAATTCAAAATGTTAGTACTTCTGTCAAAAAACTTGGTTACTTTTTTACAATCATTACCAAATCTCTTTGGATGGACAGCATCCTCAAAATAAAAAGCTTTCTTATAAGAGAAAGCTTCTCTACAATATCACATGTTACCAGCCCCCATTATAGAGGCACTGATACTCTCTGGGTTACTTAATGGAGAAAACAAGACAGAGTTGCTACTTTTTCATGAGGTTTTGAACACAATCATGGTTGTATCGATAAAGCAAATAACTATGATTTCATGAAGATTTACTTTCATTTCTTCATTCAGCCATTCACACATATATTTTGACTTTTGCCTGTGTCTGATTTACTGCTGGACAGAGCAATTACATTCCAGTGACATGAACTGAAGACAAAAAACAGCTAAAAATTAAGATCCCTCTGAATAGCAAGGATTTATGGTTAATCCCCGGTAAATACTTATGGACATTTACTCAAGAGTAGGATGGAAATTCAGGTTCAGCCCGGTCCCCACGTGTGGGATTCTGTAAACTTGACATAACACTGCCTGATCAGCAGCATTGACAGATGCAGGAGACTCGCCTGTGATCTTGTCTCAGACCAAAGTTGGCGGGGTTTTCCTGATGTTTTCAGCGCTTATTTTGACCTCCAGTGTGTCTCTTTCGTTGTGTTTTCTACCCCCTTACTATCTTACATCCCATTGTCCCCCCAGGCCAGCCTGCTCCCCTGCACACACACCATTATTTTGAGAGCCGCTTTTCACAAATACTGTATGCGAACACATGACAGAGCTGGTCATAGAGGACTGATGTGTGAATCCACACGCAGTTGTGAGATATTTCCTCCTGGGTCTCTGTGCTTGTGACTTGAAACCTGTTAAAGTAAAACACAGTGAGGTGACTGACAAACAGGACTTATCTAGCATCCATGCAAAGCTGAAATACATTGGAAGGATATTGGTGAAACGTTACTGAATCTATAGTTCTTGAAATGTCTACATTATGGGAAGAGAAGCCCTGAATTTAAGCCATATCGCCAAATGGTCACAAAATAGCCTATGAATCAAGGCAGAAAAATGACTCACATTACTAGTAGCATAAAATTAAGTAGAGCTTCTGAGAAAAAAGAAAAACCATGTCATATTCTGTAGAAAGTTCTTTACTTAACTTTCAACCTCTTACCTAAGAAGTATATTTATCAAATAAAGCAGCAGTGCAATGCAATGATGTGTGTGTATAATAAAGAGAACAAATAAAGTTATTAAAAGTGAACTAGAACAAAATGCAAAAATCTATACATTTATTATTTTCTAGAGGTATATTTTCATGAAAACCAAGATACCATCAACTGATAACATTTATTCAGTTGAATACTCTGAAATAAATTCATCCAAAAGATGAATTAAATAAAGGACTCTGAGAAAACTAAGAAAGGGGTGCTTGGAAAAAAGGATAAGAAAAATGAAACTGCCAAGAGAACAGTTAACTTTGAAACGTTCATTTCTCAATCTTGCCAGCAGGGGGAAGATGGGAGCAAAAAGGATCTCTCCAGGGAAGTTGACTCACCAGCTGGTGTGCAAATATTTCTTCCCTCTTAACCCATAATACTACCATATTTTTTAAAATTGCCCAAGTGGAGTATTTCATTTAAGTAGACCCGGTTTATGGCACCTTACTCTGACTGGTAGAAACAAACGTTAATCCTGCTGAGTTCAATTTCTAGTTCAGGCCTTCAGTTGTAGGACATATGCCAATTTTAGAGATGTTAATATGTGTGGGGGGGAATTACAAAAATTTTAAAACATGTAAAGATATGTGTCTGCATTAAAGTACACAAAAATAATAACTTGCAAATTGGGGCGTCAACAAGAGGAAAGGAATATTCTGAGATATTTTTTATTATTGTATAGGAAGAACTAAAAAGGCCAGTTAATATTAGATTCGGATGAGTGAAGAATACACATAATAATCTCTACAGTCACTAATCAGAAGTTAGGAAAAGAATCGAGCTTCAAATTAACATGGAGAGATGGAGAATTTAAAGAGTGGCATGGGAGAGACTGCAGGCCTATAAAAGACATGTCCAGATCCATGCGTGTGTAATAACAAGGCTCCCCTACATCAGATACAACATTTTCAGAGTTGTAAGTAACATCACAGTGGTAGATTTTAGTACAGTCCCCTCAACTGGAAGAAAACAGATGAAAGTTAGAGAATTGCAACCTCACTCTGTTCTCTGACCCTAGTGGAATGAAGCTGAAACTGAAAAGGTGTAGAAGCAAACACATATTTACAAGTTGAAAGATACACTTTAAGGTAATCTGAGGGTCACATAGCAACTCACAGTGGAAATTTGAATGTACTTTATTACATTGACATTGTAGCCCTACATACACGCATTTGAAAAACATGAGCTTCACACATGAGGCATCTAAGAAATTAGAGACAGAATGACAAATTCAACACTTTGAAGGATGAAAGGAAGTAATAAAAGTGAGAACCAAGGTTAGTGAAAGAAAGCAATTAATTTCTAAAAAGACATAGAGGGAAAAAGATGGAGAACCAACAAAGCCAAAAGTTCTTTCTTTGAAAAGACTAATTAAATTGAAAAGTGCACCTACTAAGATAAAAAAACAGAGCACACACACAAATAATAGAAAGTTAAAAGGTAGTGTAATTCCGTATTGTGCCATATCAAAACTCCCATGTACAGCTGGCCCACGCAGTACGTGGGACAATCATTGACTCACCCCGAGAACCGACTCCAAAACCCGAGCTCAGAAACTCAGCTTACACCGAGCCGCCGTGGCCGCACTTCCAGCCAACTGCAGGCGGACACCGGTGCCTCGCGTGTTGCTGGAATGGGATGGGAGCGAGGCAGCATTTTTTTTTTTTTAAAGATTTATTTATTTACGCGTACAAGCACTGGGGTACAGGCCAGAGGTGTGGGGGGTGAGAGGATTCACCACAGAGAGCGGGAGCAGAACAGGCAGATCAACGGAAGTATACTGCT
>JAGFMF010012267.1:357828-444910 GCA_019455555.1 Galemys pyrenaicus
GTCCTCATTTTTGGTTTCTGTGTCTTTATTGCTGTTATTGTTATTATTATTATTGTTCTTATTCCTTTCCTTGATCTTTATTTGGTTCCCTTATATTCCCTGGTTATTAACCCACCTCAGTCCTAACCTTCATTATAGGTCCCACTTTACTTCCAAAATGTTTTGTGTCCACGGGGATCACTTTCTGAATTTCTGCCAATTCCAGGCATTTAACACATAGTGCTTTTTCTTACATGAACACTGTAGTAGAAAATTTACTTTTTAAATGTCTTTACCTTTCCCAGAACCTTGCAAAGAATAGAATATTTACAGATGTACATTGTTTTGCTGCTGTCATTCTTGAGAATTATGACAAGAGGAAGAATTTTCTATTTTACTCCACCAAATGTGAAAAATGAAACCCTCAAACCCACAAAAATGAGTAGTGGCCAGATTATTATAGTCATGCAGTCTTGAATGTGTTGAAAGATGAGATGTGTTTTAAGATGAGATGTGTTTACTTTGGAAAATTTTTAAAAGCATGTATATTATAGTTTTTCTGTTTAATGTGTTGTTATTATAACTATGGAGAATATTAATAATGACTCTCTGAGGAAAAATGATCATGACCTTGAAGCTACCTCTGTTTTTTACTCCTTCTAGACCACAAACAATGAGAGCTGAATTGTGCTGATTCATTACCAATTCTCCAGAGCTGTCTATCTTCAGGAGATGTGATCCCAGCCCTAAGCAGTGATTTCTGCTTTTGTTCCAGGTGGTTAAAGGTGTGTTGAAGAGGTAGCAGCTGCTGTCATGTCTGGTCCAGCTAGGGGGGCAGGAACTGGATCCTAGAAATAAAAGATAAAGTTGATAAGGTCCATGTCATAACATCAGTGCAAACACCATGCATCTTGAGAACAGTTAATAAATAAGTAATGAATTGTCATTAATCTATTTCATTTTTAATCTAAATTGTAGGATAGGACTTTACAGAAGACACTACATTAAAATATTTTCATTCATTTAAAATAAAAATCAATAGGTTGGGTAATGATAAATGGTGTTGTAGGTGATCTACCCTCTTTTCTTTTTTATTTTGCCTTTCAGTTTTTAAAGTTCAGCCCGAACTCCCTTTCTCCAAGACAACGAAGTAAATCCACTCAAAATTATTACTGAGTTCTGGAGTGACATCATGCTAACCTAACCTACAAGTTTTAGGTCCATTTCAGAAAACAGCTTCCCAAATGAGAAAAGTAGGAGCAACTTGCACATTATAAAATTATCTCTGTTTTGTATTTTTAGTTATCTGATGACATATTGAGGAGGTGTGAAACCTGAGATGTAAAATTGGAGTAAAAATGCTATTATAGTTATGATGCAATTAGAGGTAAAAGTCAAATCTATAAAAAATATAATGCAATCAATGAAGTTATATGATTAAAACAACTAGCATTTTCAGAAACTTATCTGTTGGGTAGCTAATGTGTTTGATTCTGTGTCATAATTCAAAATGTGTTTGATTTAACCTCATAATTCTTGGCAACATTTTCCTCTTTTATTGTTCCCTCCCTTTTTTCCTTTCTGTTGTCCTGTTTCTTATTCTAACTATATCACCTTAAGATGTCAGTTTCTTAAAGGGAAAGCACACATTTCTTTCTTTCACATCAAATCATGCAACCTCCCATAGACCTAGACACAGAACTGATGTGAAATGAGTTACTGAATGAAAAAGAGAGGTCCAGCTTACAACTCCTCAGCCAAGTGCATTGTGTATCTATGATGCCATTTTGTAATGTAATGTGACAGGAACACATTAGACTGAGACAATACTCTGAAGTGTGTTTTTCTTGAAAGAACAATCACTGCATGTAAAGGTTTTCTTTACATCCTTCCCCTTGGACTTAGCACCAATCATAGACCTTCCTGGATCTGAGTCTATTAGTACTTCATCTCTGCCCTTGCCTGTGCTCGTGCGAGTCTTGGAGGGAGTCACACTTCCTTCTAAAGATGACCGAGTGGGTTGGTGGTGTTTCTCCTCATTTGTCGGTGGAAACTGGCCATTGTCCGATGGGAGGCTCCCTGAGTTGGGTCTCTGAGTAGCTTCATGTGCCAACAGCAGCGACAGTGATAGGAAAATGGTCATTCTCCTATGTTTGAAAATTGAAATCCCCCAAACCATATACTTCTGCTGGAATTTAGATAAACGATAATGTACAAAACAATTTCCTTAAATCATGAGAATAATAAAAATAACTTATAGCCTCAGAGAATGTGTTTCATTAGGAAGACAAGCACCACTTATACTTCCTTCCTGCCTGGTACCTTTCCATGAAGTTATTCTGGGAATTCCACAGCTTTGAGACCAATTATTCTAGGAAGGCAGTAGGGCAATATAGTTAAGATGATGAATTTTAGAGACTAATTTCCTACAGTTCTGATCATGGGCCCAACACGAACTAATTTATGAGCCTAGAAAATTAAAGCAACTTTTCTTTATCTCTCACTTTGCTTAAAAATAAAACAAGAATTCACAGCATCACTTCAGCAGGGTTAAGATACAGATTTAATAACATTTTGCATGTCAAGTTCTTAAACAAGCTCCGGGCACATTATCAGTACTTCTTAGATGTCTGTGTGACTCATCATCCCCACCAATACTCACCCCTGGTACCCAGGACCACAGCTATCACAAGTATTATCACACACAGGATTCCCAAGGTCACAGCAATAACGCGCCAAGGAAGGGACGCAGCACAAGCTCCTGAGGAGTCAGAGGGAGAAGCACAGAGAAACAGCGTGATGGACTGCGGAGCACTTCGATTTTACAGTTCACTGACATCTGGCAAACTCCATAGTGAACTGTTCAATACCTAGAAAATCTACTCATCTCAGTTCGAATTTCCCCCATTCTTAGCACACTTCGGGAACTGTAGCTTCAGCCCTTCTAACTCCATTTCCACATAGATGTCTGTAGGTCTTGACACCCACATCCTCCCCGTGCCCCACTAGGATCCCTAAAATTCCACTCATTCCTGGGAGACACTGCTGATAAGGGAAATAGCACTGGTTGTAAGAGCCTTCCCTGTTCATTTGTTTGTTACATGACCTGGGGCAAATTACTTTTTTTTTTTCTTGTCTCTGAGAAACTGGGTAATAACACCCTAAAAGATTATTGTGGAATTTAATGAGCTAACACATGTAAAAGCACCTAGTTCTGAGAAGACCAGCACATGGGTAACTCGAGTCCACATGAAAACATAAATAGACACAATGCTCCCTGTCTCTTGCACCATCCAGTTTTTCCACTCATTTCCAGCTGGTTGCCCAAGAAAGGAATTTCATAAGTGCTGAAAGAAAAACAGTTGTGCAACACGGTTGACCAGAAAGCAGAAGAAGGCAGATTCTGATGTCTAGGCTGTGAGTACTTTTTTTCAAAAACAGAACTTGTAATTCTGCCTCAGAAATAAGCAGTAAGGACATTTCAAAGGATCACCAAATGCGAGTCAAGATAGACAAAGTCCAGTTCCATCTCTTACATGAAAAATATCAACTTTGAGACTCTCAACCCTATGACTTCAGAGTTCCCTTTGACCTGCCTTGCCAGATCATTCATTGGATTTAACCCTCTCCTGTCTTCTGTCTTCCATCTGTCACCTTTTCCCCACCTGTATCGCGGTGTTCATAGGCCCAACTATAAATTTCTATGACCTCCGTTCTGCAATCTACTCCTTTCTCTCAAACAAATAGCAAGGCATTCCTATTGAAATCCTTTCGTTTTTACGTATCATCACATTTATTGTCAGATCCTTGTGGCTGAAGTGTTTATTTGATAGAAGAGATAAATTATATTTTCTGCCATTAACAAAGTTAAATACTAATAATCAATCACAAAATGGTTTGTTTCCATGAAAAAAAGATCAGAAGACATTCAGTGACTTAGAAAACGTTTAAAAATGTATTAATAAGATTCCTACTGATGACAAATCTTTCCGATTTTCTCCACTTTAATGTTTCAGTTTGTGAGAAAAAGCATGTTGAAAACAGAAGGAAAATGTACCTTTTTTGGAAACCACAGGTCTGCCGATGTTTCGGGAGCGGAAATCTAACTGAGTGTATCCATCTTCATCTAAATTTCCTGACTGAGGTTTGTTGTCCATGGTTCATTGAGAATGTTGGTGTAGTGTCCTCTCTCCTCCTAAGTCAACCACCCGTGAACTGAAGAGGATCTATGGATCAAGCCATGTGGGGTGGGCATTTGCTTAATAAGGAGTAATAAGTTAGGCTTAAGAAGTCCAACCAGATACCCAAAAGCAGGAAATGGAAACAAGGCTGAGGTAATTTCCCATTTGCAGCTGTAGATCCTGTTTCTGAGAATGATGACTCTTAAGAAAAGCATAAGAATACACAGGAGATAGATCTTTGTCTAGACCAAATAAATATGCAATAAAAATAAAAAAGATGAATGTCTTGCTGGTTTCATTATTCTCACAACTAAACTTGATATCACCAATGAACTCTTCTGGAACCTTGAATACAGCATTGCTGCAATGTAATTATGTATGCATGCAATTATTTATGGGCTCACTCCTTCAGCAAACATTTATCAAGTTCCTATCTTTCCAATTGGCAGGAGCTGGGGATACAAGGGACGAGAACACCTGTGCTCAAGTTCATTGCCAAATAGAGGAAAACTACAGGTAGTCTGATAAGCATGTACATCGTTGGACACTGACCTCGACTTCCCACAAACAATGATACAGCAGCAGAGAGAAGACACATCTCCTTGGGATTTGTCAGTGTTAAATAACATAACATACTGATAATTTGTTGAGCAAATCATTATGAGTTAAGTACTTTTCATTGCATGTTTTGTCATTCGATTTCAGTTCTCCAATGATGCTATGTGGTAATTGTTATTATTTTCAAATAAAAAAGAAAAATTGAAATTTTAGTCTTTTTCTTCATTTTAAAGAAGCAACAAAAATATTCAAGCAAGGAATCAGATCAGTCCTTCTTGCTGCTACATTCATGATCTTTTTTGGCATCCTGCATTGACCCTGTCCCCATTCTGTACACTAGAGAGAAAGGAACAGCTTATGGAGAATTCTGGAGTTAAAATTTTATGCCAAATATTTGATATTTCCCCTCAACTTCAATTTCCATAGCATTGCTCAAATTCATGAACTATAGATAACAATGATCATTCCCACGAACTACAGGGGCGTTCTACCCATTTTCCACACTTCGGACAGAATGAAGGAGACATCTGCTATTATCACAAATAAAGGTGAGACACTTATGAAAGTGGTGAGGACAGATTTCAGTCTTTGATTCTACTACAATGAATTGGACACAACTTCCCCCAAACAATCTCAAGATTTTTACAGGCTGGGTGTGCTCAGCAGCATACTACTCAACTATAAAAAAGAAGAAAATCTTGATCTTGCCATTTGCATCAATATGTTTGGAGCCAAGAGAATTATGCTCAACAAGCTAAGTCAGAGGGAAAAAAGCAAGCACTAGGTGATTTCACTCCAAATGTAATGTAAACGCTGCAAGGAACAGACAAGCATTTGCAATCTAACTGAAGAACCAGGTCGTCAGAGGGCGCGGAGGCCACAGTGGACTGCGGTGCAGGGTAGGGTGGAAGGTTCTAGGTGTGGTGTGGTGACGCGTGTCTGCACAGGTGTGATCTATAAAAAGATACATAAAGTGCAAGCCCGTTTAACCTCAATAACAATAAATGAAAGAATAAATTTAAACGTCTGGATGTGCTAAGGGAAAATGGCACTAAGAGAGATGAATCACAAGACTTGGCCACATCTGGGTTTGTCAAGAAGTGTTTCTGTAGACACAGAACACAGTCTGTCTCTAGGCGCGAAACTGGCAGTGTCTCTTGAAGCCAGGTGCTGCCCAGTGCAGTAGCTCCCCATAGGGACAAGGAGGGCAGCTTCACCTCCCTCATGTCTGCATTTCAAAGACATGGCCCTCGCATCTGGGAGGAGACAGTTTGGGGTAATAACTCTCAAAGGACAGAGAAAGAATTTACGATTGCAAGCTTCCTGAACAAACTTCTCTGATCAGGAATTAGGGTCCTTGGGTCAATCACCATGTTTGGACAGGAACAAGCAGTGAAACAAGCTGGACTGAGATTTTCTCAGGCTGGCGCCTTACACGTGGGGCTGAGGTCTGCCTGGGGATCCAGCTTCCGACGATTGGAAACCTTGACACGGTTCTACAGTTCCACTCACACTCCTTAGCATGACAGTGCTCAGAGGGAGCGGGGGAGTTCCCCCGCCAAGCAAGTTTACTAATTGTTTGCAGACACATTAAAAAGCAGGAAAGGGGATGTAATTTCAACATCTGTCAGTCCCCCAGTTCTTTTGGAACAGCCTTTGGAAATGCAAGGGATTTTTCAGAGAATAAATGACTCTAGGACAAAATATCAGCTTACAAAATAGAAATAGAGCAGAATAATGAGGGATTCCCATGCTGGTAATAATAAGTTGGCTTTTTACTCTCGATTCAGACCACTCTGATGGCAGAATGTTTATGCGATTACTTTGACTTCAACAGCTATTTTCCTCCCTGACTCTCAGGTTTTTAACAAATTGATCCTCTAGACTGTCAGAAAAATTTTCCAATAAATGAAAATTTCATCCTTCTCTTTTTGTCTGGGACTAAAACAATTGGACAGGGGTTCCATAAATCATTGACAAATTAGGAGGAAAATCTGACAAGATTTCAAGGGAGGGAAGAGAGTGAGGAAAAAGAGTCTGTGTATTCTGGGAAAAAAAAAAAAATAACCCTGGTTAAACATTAATATAAGAAACAGACAAGAAACAAATCAACCTAGTTATGACAAACACACAACGATCTACTTCACATTGTCAGTGAAATCTGATAAAATATTATGCAAGTAAACAGTGCCTTCCCAAGAAAAGGGGGGATCAGAACAAAGTTCTTAGATATAGAAAGCACATTTTAAAAACTAAAAATATAATGAGCTGAGTCAAGAGTCGGATCAAATTTTTCATCCATGAAGTAGCTCAAAGGACTGTGTTCAGATGGCTCCATCAGTTCGCCACGCTCTCCTGTCTAGATATTAAACTGAGTCACTTTTTCAGTTCTCACTGTCCAAATGCATGCCTGCATGGGGCTGGAACGCTGGTGCCCCTCAAAATGTGATGTTCCTAAGCTCTAGGAGGCTGTGACGTGCCTTAGAGAAAAAGCATGTGTATTGGACAACCATTAACAGGCATAGCTGGCAGTGCCGCCAGCTGCCAGTCCCCTATCAAGGAATCAACAACATATTCACCAAGGAGTCTTTAAACAAAAACACACAGAAGACGTGGTTATGCACTGATCTGTGGGTAGTAACGTGGCCAGACAGTCACAGGACACGAAATCATACTTTCCCTAGAAGCGATGCTTGTTCAATGTTCTCTGCAACGTCATGGAACATTACCACAAATAAGAAGATTGATTCATCAATAGTTTTTAAATTCAACACTCGTCACAAGAACTGTTGAACATTTCAGGCAGTGAAAGATATTTTCAGGAAATAGTTTATCAGTGATGTGTCTTAGGATTACTGGAGCATGATGGTAACAATAAAAGGAGAGTAATTTTATTAAATTTTACTTTTTTAAAAATTCTGTAAAGACAATCTACCATCCCTTTATTATTTACCAGCCACTCTTGGTTGTATTTTCTGTAGCTTAAAAAGATTTAAATAAACTCCTAAATAGTGCCCAATCTTCATTTCTTAACAATTTCTCTCCTTCGTTCTGCATGGTCCTGAAACACTGGCCTTCTTTTCAGGGTGAGTTTTTCTTGAGGACTGGGTCTCAGTTCAAATCCCATCCTCTCTTGGGAGGTCTTCCTTGGCGACCCAGCCTGAGTAGTCTAATCAGAACACTAGCAGTCACTCTGGCTCAAATCACAAAGCTTGTTTTTTCTTTCTATGCTTCCCACTATTTGAATATATCTGACTTGTTTGTGATTAGACTCACCCCACCCACATGACGAAACTCCCTGAGTTAAGAACCTTGTTTGTCTTGTTCACTTGAAAAATCCCAAGAACCTAGATTAGCCTCTGACTCCTTGTGGGTCATCAGTAACTATTTATTGAGTCAATGTAAATGAAGCTATAGAAGTAAATGAGAACAGGGGCCTCCCTGATGGTGCAAGCGGGTAAGCACAGCACTATGAAGCAAACAGCAGCCACGGCAGTGCAAGTTCGATCCCCAGCCAGGGAGCTGACCCACATGGCACAGCAGATCTCTCCTGTCTCCCAGCTGCTCCCCTCAGCAGTGGATTTCAATGGATCTGCCTGTTCTGCTCCCCACTGTGTCTCTGGGGAGTCCTCTCACCCCTCCAGCCCCTGCATCTCTGGTCTGTACCCCAGTTCTTCTATCCATAAATAAATCTTTTTTTTTTTAAAAGAAGTAAATGAGAACAGTCTATAAGTAACAATACGTGAAAAAAATAAATAAATATCATCATATATTAAAGCCTATAATTACCCAATTCTGTTGCCTTGTTCAGTTTATAAGCTGTGAAAGACCTGCATTTTGGTTTGTCTCCATCGTTATCACAAGCCCATTATTCACAAGAGCAACTCCTAGGTCTTCTGTCTAAGGGACGGGGTAGCGCAGAGACAAGCAATTACTCTTCTTATGTACGGGAAACTGGGCTATTGATAATTCCAATTTCTAGTCCCAAATTACAACCAAGTTGTCTTTGACTTGTAGTCTAATCCGGTCCATTTCATAACAAAAACTTCCCTATACTAAGAATGAGGAATAAGCAGAATTAAACTCTCACCACCTTTGTTCTCTCTCCCCACACCCTGAAACTGTGGTTGAACTTCAACTCTCAACTGATGAATTCTCTCCAGCTATACCCCCAGGAGCTGGGAGTTGATTGTGTGTGTGTGCAACCAGAATGCTCTGCCTCTTGGAGGGTGATAGTAACACAGGAGTAAGCAACTGTGCTCATGGGCTGTTGGATCCTGGAATACACTCCCTGCTGAGAGAAATAAACACTGACTCTTGACACCCACACTGCCTGGCTCTCCTGACCCCACTTCCTCGGAGCCTGCTCATTCCACCCTTAGAGAATCACAGCAGCCCCCCCCAGCCCCCACCCCCACCCACGTTCTTAGGTCTGCCCCACTGATGCCCGTGGGCCGTCCAGATGCACTCCCGGGGACATAGGCTTATGATTCAGAGTTTGCTTTTCTGGTCGTCGAGGGAAAGAGCCGGCCTGGTCTTTGGAAGGTGGGAGAGGGTGCGGGTGGACACCACACGTGAGCGTTGGCTCCTGGCATGAAGGGTGTGTGCATTGTCCCTCTCTGTCCTCAACACCAGCTCTTCCTTGTCCACTGCACCCAGCACACTGATCAGCGCCTTGGCCATCCGGTGTTCTCAAAGAAGTCGACTGTACTTTCTTTATTTCCTGGTCACCTCAACTCATCATCTTTAACAGGAAGAGCACCACAGCAGAGTGTGATCTGGGACAGGACAAACTTTTCGGTCTCTAGACTGTCCCGATAATAATAAACTGAGCTTCTGGGATTTTGCTCATTTACGTATGGGAATTTCGTGCATAATTTCTGTTTACAAGCAAAACAATTGAGGTTACAAAATAGTTGCAGGCTGTTCGCCTGGTGTGGTCCCACTTGTTTTTTAAAGAGGGAAAGGACTGGAGGGAGGACAACTGAATTGCAGGTGGGGGTGGGGGAGGGAGGAGAGGAAAATCTCCGGGCTACTGGCAGGACCTGCAGACTCAGTGTCCAAGCCTGAATCTAAGAAGGGGTCTTAGGGTCACTCGTGCTCTGACGCTGCTGACCGAGTGACCGTGGACGCTGGTCGATGCTCTCTGCTTGTTTCCACACCGGTAACCCGAGGATGGGTCTCATCGTGCTGGGATGCTTGGGTGGTGGACAAGGGAGGTGCAGATAAGGAAAAGGTGGAAATCGATCACTGTGGGGCTGTGTGATCTAGGTTGATAGAATTAATCAAAAGATCTAGCAGCATGCCAGGGTCAGTGAGTTGATGGTGCCACCTGCTGCTTTGTAGTGGGAATTTCAAAGCCAGTCAGAGGAAAGTCATCAGTTTCATTCACTTGTGAGTAAAACTGAAGAATTCCTGCAGGCTGGTTCACACTCCCAGAAAAAAATGTGATTTTCACTCTGCTAAAAGGCATCTCTCTCTCTTCATTCTTAAAGCTGTGTCCATGAAGGGTTGTCTTCTGTGGTGAGTGGCTGTTGGAATTCTTCAATAATTACTGCATAGGATTATTTTAGTTCTAATTTTTCATTTCTGCCATCAGCTCACAAGTTCTGGGAGGGCAGACAATTTGTCATTTTCACTGATAATTCTGAGCATCTAGAGTAACATATCACATATTAGATGACTAGGAAAAAGGTGTTAAGTTTTGCTATTTTTAATTCAAGTGTTTTCTCCTCCACAGGATAGACTGTTAGCACTGTGAGAATTGGCTGAAGTTTATTCATTGTTTATTCTCCCTCCCCCACCCCCACCTGCAATTCAGTTGTCCTCCCTCCAGTCCTTTCCCTCTTTAAAAAACAAGTGGGACCACACCAGGCGAACAGCCTCTCACCTCTAAGGATAAAGAGAGGTTGAGTGAATGAATGAGGGACTGAGTGAAAAAAATGAGAAAATTTTCAAGTCCATGTCACTTTGTCAAAGTCAATTAGAATAACTTGAAGAAAGCAAATATCCTGAAGCCACTATGTTGACATTAAACTGACTTAAATATATAATATGTAATTTGTAATTCAGCCTATATGTGATTTTTTTTAATGAGATGGAATGCCCATTTACAAATTACATATTGGGCATCTTATCTTACCCCAAAAATCACATGCAGGCTGAATAAGATGGCATAGGACTTTAAAACCGCTGCTTGTTTTCATTTTTTATTAGTGCTTGGGTTTGTCGTGAGCAAATAAAGGACAGCGCCCGACAAGCATGTCTCAGGAAAGAGCTGAGAAAGCAGGGGTTTTGACATTTATGAATATTTTGAGGTAGATTCCTGCCTTCAGTCTCCTAGGCTGCTATATTAAATGTAAATTATTTATATTACTATTGAGTTGTTTACTCTCTACGAGCAGACAATACTTTATCCATCAGCTCTGCTCTTCATGGCGTAGAAGAGGGACTCAGGAGAGGGGGTCACCCGTGGGCCATTAAATGGACATGCACTGTGCCAGGGGCCAGTCTGACCATTTCCTACCATCCAGGCACAAGTCAAAATGGTTAATACCCCTGTTTCAAGTTCTGGGTTTCTCAACTTGCAAAAAGGCTGAAAACCACTCATTCCTCTTTCTCAACCTGCTCCCAGGAAACTGGTGGTTAACTAACATTCTGGTGCTGCCATCCTCGTGCACTAATGTCTGCCCCACAACTAACACGGCAGTGGAGGAAGAGAGCTCTGCTGAGAGGACTTGGGAAATAAACGCAGTGCAAAGGGGGTGCATTGAGAGATCGTAAGATATGCAGATGGGGTCTTGTAAATTTGCTCACTTGCTGGATTTTGGAACTTGAGCAACAGATCAGAAAAGCCTTCCTGTTGTGCTCAGGTGACTGGGGCAGGACAGCCTGAGTCTGTGGAATAGGCAGAAGGACGCCAGATCTGAGACAATATGGGCATGATACCCTCCAGTCCCGACTGACCCAGAGCCTCGCATGGCTGTCACTGGGAAACGCCTCTCAAGAAGGAGTTCAGGAATCTGCTGACTCTGGCTGAGGCAGCAAGTGCAGGTTAAGTCAGGGGTGCCCCCCGCAGAGATTCCAGCAGTCACAGCAACAGGAAGGTTCTAAGTGCTTACAGACACTGTTCGATCAAGACGCCCTGCAGCTGTTTGATCAGCAGGCTCTCAGAGCTTAGGAAACAACTATAAACAGAACCATGCAGAACCCTATAAAGATTGGAAACAAAGCAAGTAGTAAAGATAGCTAACATCTCCTGAACTCTGTGACGTTCTGTGCTACCCGCCAAGAATGCATGGAATGGTTACTCTTGGTGTTCCTGCCTTGCAGGGCAGGAAGTCAAGGTTTCTAGAGCTTAAGTAATTTGATAACAGATGTAGTGAAACACTGAGACTTAAACTCACGTGGTCCAAATTGAGTATTTCTACTAAATTGCCATGTTCATTTCTCATCAAAGAAATGAGTACATAACCAATAAGCTATTTCCATCAAAAGTCAGCAAACCTTTTTCTGCAATAGGAGAGCATATTTTAAATAGTGTGGATCACTTACAGTCTCTGCTGCATATTTTTAAAAATAACCTTTAATGAATGTAAAAACTCATCAAGTCACAGAATACATGTATATAGACAGCACACCACAAGCTGTAGTTGTGACTTTAACTGAAACAATAACAATCCCTGGTGGTGCAAGGGGTTAAGCAGAGCATTATGAAGCTTCCACAGCCACTGCAGCACGAGTTTGATCCCTGGCCAGGGAGTGACCCTCAGGAAGAAGCAGACTCTCCTGTCTCTCGCAGGAGAGACACTGCTCCCCTCAGCAGTGTGTTTCAGTGGATCTGCCTGTTCTGCTGCCCACTCTGTCTCTGGCGACTCCTCTCATGCCCCACACCTCTGGCCTGTCCCCCAGTTCTCGTACGCATAAATACGGATGTTCCAAGAGAGGGAACATCCCCACAATAGCCAGCTTAGAACGACTGCCTCCGAGCCCGAGGGCGGGCATGGCAGAGCACGCAGTCCATAAGAAGTGGAGACAGAAATAGCAGGGGACAGACAGTGACTCACAGGCGCCGTCGGCCTGGCTAAAGAGGGTGCCCTGGCATCGTTTTAGAAACAGGAACTAAGCAGACACTAAAGCAAGAACCCCCTTCCCATCCTGGGCTACACGTGGTCCCCGGGATTCTTGCACATCTTTGTTCAGAGCCATCGGTGCCTCCAACAGGAAGATAAACTGAAGTACCTAATTATAAAGCAGTCTCTTCAGACTTCTGCTGAAAGCCCAGATGCGACAAGAAGGTCCGCACTTACTTCCAACTTGACACAAACACACGGTCAGAATGTGTAAATTTTGAGTCTCAAAACACAGGGCATCGACCAGCAGGCGATCCACGAGAAGCAGAGAAAGGTGAGCCTGAGCCACTTGTTTACTAGGACACCGAGAACAAGGTCCCCAGGTGAGAGTGAACAAGAGCTGAGTGGTGCCCAGAGGCCCCTCCCTCCGGTGAACTGGCTGTGGCAACAGTTTCCAGTGTACCGAGTGGAGCCCAGCTGAGCCACACTGGGCTTCTTGGACACTTTGCCCATGGAGTCTGAACCTTCTTCTTCTTTTTTTGTTTTTTTTTTTTAAAGATTTATTTATGCACACAAGAGCTGGGGTACAGTCCAGAGGTGTGGGGGGTGAGAGGAGTCACCAGAGACAGAGTGGGGAGCAGAACAGGCAGATGGACTGAAACACACTGCTGAGGGGAGCAGTGGGCGAGGCAGGAGAGGTCTGCTATGCCATTGTGGGTCCCCTCCCTGGCTGGTGGCAGGGATAGAACTCATGCTGCAGTGGCTGTGGTCTGCTTCATAATGCGTTGCTTAAACCACTGCGCCACCAGGGAGGCCCCAACCTTTTTTTTTAAAGATTTATCTATGCACACAAGAGCTGGGGTGCAGGCCAGAGGTGCAGGGGTCAGAGGATCCACCAGAGACAGAGCGAGGCAGCTCTGTCTGCGCCCTGGGGTCCCTCCCTGGCCGGGGGTCGGAGTCGTGCTGCGGAGGCTGCAGATGGCTTGACAGAGCTGAGACCTCACCCTGTGCCTCCAGGGAGCCCCGACACTGTCTGCAGATGTTGGCAGTGGCCACCAGAGGCCTGGAGAAGTGGCCAAGCCCTGCATGGAGTTGACTCTGCAAGGAAATGCCAAGCCTGACGGCAAGGCTGGCGCTGAGCGCTCGGACGCCCCACCTCCTGCTGGCAGCTGGCTGCGTGCTTCTGTCACTGCGGTCTCCACTTCCCCATTGCCGCTCTCCCCCAGTGAGACATACTGTGACTAGATGTGACTGGCCTGAACCCTACATGGAGCATCTACGCAGGTGGACATCGATCACATTGAGAGAGAAAGTGCAAATTACATAGACCCCAAAATCAAAGATGGTGTCTGATAAAGGACTTTTATCAGCCTATACAAAGAATGCTCGAAGCTCAACAAAGACTAGACAAATGACTGAAAAAAACTTCAGTTTGTGCAGTGACGTTATCAAAGAAAAAATGTATGATAAATAAGCACCACGTACATAACAAATAACTAAGAAGATGCTCAAGATTTATTTCTCAAATGCAAACTTGAAATACAAATGTCAAAGACAGCGCTCCATCACTGCATTCCTACGGGAAAGGTAGAAATGGAAAGACTGGGCTGAGTGCAGCAACAGTAGATGAAAGCGGAACATTTATACATTGCTGTTAGGAATCTAACATGGCCCAACTTTGGGAAAGTTCGGCAGGTTCTCAAATAGCTAAACACAAGCCTACTAAGTGATGCAGGCGTTACTCGGCTAAGAATATGCCCCAGAGAAGGGAAACCCGCTATTCACGCGAAGACTTGCACGTGAGCCCTCATAGCAGCTTTACTTGCGAGATCCCAAACTAAGACCAACCCACAGGGCGTCTGCAGCAGGTGGACAGACAAGCTGAGATGCAGCCACACAGGGAATATACTCAGCATCTTAAAGGATGAAAGGCTGGCGCTGCAGGTGCGCGGCTCTCAAAGTGATGGCGCTTAGGCAGGAGGCCGAGTCTTTGAAGAGGCCCGGGCTGCGGTTCCGTCCACATCAACTGGACCAAGTGCAAGCCCGACACGAAGCCGGCTGTCTGAGCGAGATGAAACATTCGGGGCGACGGGCTGGCCCCTCCCTGGATCCCGGTGAGCCAAGGGCACGAGTCCGCGGGCTGAAAGCGCGTGGACGCCCCGATGCGTTCGTGTGCTGCGGTCAGCTCCTCCTCAGTCAAGCTCTTCACGAAAGGCAATCCCGCGAAGCTGAGGCCAGACGGTCTCGCTCGCTGGCTGCCGCCAAGACTGGCCAGGACCCGACGGGCCTCCTGGCGGTGACGGAGCAGCAGCACTGGCCGCCACGGCGGGACCCCGAGCCCGGCTCCGCGCACGGGTGGTCATCGACTCCCGCGTGGGCAGCCGCTGAGGAGCGGTCACCCGAAGGGGCAGCTCTATAGGGGAGCTGCGCCACTTCTCCCTGTGAGCCATCGCCCCCGGGTCTGAAAAACAGCGCTTGGGAATGAAAGCTGCGAAAGAGCCCTCGGCAGGGAAAGCTGCAGAGATGCTACGGCCCGCCGGTCGTGAGCCACGAGCGAGTCACAGGACAGGCCTCGGTCACGCCGGCTACCCCAAAACACGGGGTACGGGTGCGCGCCCGCGCTTGTGTGTGTGCGTGTGAGGGCGGTGGGATGTGGTGGAGTCTGCAGAAGCACCACGGTGGTGACCCCGATACCGAGAACAGGACTTCCCCGCCGGCCTGGCCCACGCCCCGGCCTGCTCGTGCGCAGCGCGCCCTTCCATGCTGCCTGCCGGCCCCCCGCGCCCCGCCCTGCCCAGGCTCTGTCCTCCGCGTTTTGGGAGGAGAGGAGACGTGTGAGGTAGCGAGGACTGCGGGCAGAGGCCCTGGGGCTCTGAGAGGCTGTGAGCTTTGGAAGAAGGAGGGAGACGTGCAGGCTGCAGGGAGGCCTGGGGCCGAGCAGTGAGAAGAAGCTCGGTGGGAGCCACGTGTTCGCTCTGCGGCGGGCAGGCCGGGCTCTGCTCCGCGCCCAACGCCTGGCTGTGGGGTCTGCGCTCGGCGGCCAGAAGCAGCCGACGCTCCAGAAGAGGGTCCAGAGTCCGCTGGCGCCTTTGCCCGGGCACTCAGACCCCCGGCGCCCGCGGCCCGTTGGCCCTCCTCTGGCAGACGCTGAAGGCCGACAGAATGCAGTTGTCCGCGAACACAGCGCCGCGCTGCAAGTAGGCGCAGGTGCCCGACAGGTACATCTGCGAGGCGGCGCCCTGCAGCCGGAACCTGCGGGGAGAGCGGACGTGTCCCCCCCGTGGCAGGAGCTGGCCCTTTGGGCTTCAAGGCAGCAGCGCAGGTGGGGAGGCAAGGCAGAGCTGGGGTGCCCAAATGGCACGTCCCGGCGGGGGGGGGGGGGGGGGNTCAGGAGCCTTGCAGGCACCCCCAGGCGTGAGAGGCCTCGAGGACAGCTGGGGACCCAGCAGGACCTACACTCGGGCTCAGCGGGCACTTACAGGTGGGGCTTCAGCGGAGAGCCGTCCTCCCAGGTCCAGGCGTAGCGCGGAGGCCGCAGGGACAGCCCTAGCCAGAAGGGGAAGCTGGAGTGGGCGCTGGCGCGCTGCGCGAACTCCTGCGGGCGAGGGCAGCTCATGAGCTCGCAGGCTCCTTTAGGTCAGATTCAGGCGCCTCGCACCTGCGGCAGAGACCGCGGACGTGCCCCGGGCTTGGCAGGCGCGTTTGCCCGCAGCTGAGGATACCACACCGCTGGCCACCCCGTCCTCACTTCGGGAGAGGCGGCGGGGTGAAAGGGCCCTGGCCTCCCCCGAGGGGCCCCCAGGGCCCGTCCTGTTCACCCCCTCCAAGCCAGTCTCTGTGCAGCCTCATCCACGCAACTCACCAGGTCGTCCCTGCTGTCGATTTTCAGCAACTGGGCACCCAAAGACAAGCAATTCTCCTGGCTCTTCTCCCAGTTAAATGGCCCAGAGGAGAACAAGTAGCAGCTTTCTCCATGCCAGAGCCAGTCCTGGGGACAGGGAGCTGGGGAGGGGAACGGCTACGTCAGCGCGTCCCTCCGGCACCAACACGTCCCCGCGCTCCCTCTCGATGGCCACACTCTGCTGACGTGCGCTCGGAAGCTGGCAGTGCTGGAGCGTGCTCAGGGCCTTCTTCCCCAGGTTTTGGAGGAAAGCAGTACAGCATCCTGACCTCCGGCGAGCTAACTTAAAAAGCCGGAGGTCAGGCGCCCTTTTAGAACCTGCTCTGTCTTTCAGGGCTACTTCTGGAATGATGGAGAGATGGGAGGAGAGGCACTTAAAAGCTCTTCTATTTAGAGACATGCTGGTGAGTTTTTAATGGCAGGCTTTGAGTGACAACTGTGGGTTACACTCTGCGCCTCCTGCTAAGCACGGGCTGGTTGACGGCCAGGCAGGGACCTGAGGCTTCCACGTTAGGTGTGTGGTCCCGTGTGATGTTTGTAAGTGTAAAATGCACATTTGATTTCAAAAATGTCATATGAAAAGAGTGGAAAATGTCTCATTAATAATGTTTATGCTGGTTTGTGTTGAAATATTATTTCAAATATATTGGTTTAAGTGAGACCCCAGAATTAATTTCATCAGTTTCTCTTTCTTTTTTTATGTGGTCGCTAGAAAAAGTGATGTTGCATGTGTGGTACACACTCTGCTTTTGGACAGAAATATCTAAGGAGAAAGGAGTATTGATACAAAGTAAATGTCTTCATTTCAGGGTGATCTCAAGAAAAAGGGGAATATTCTCAGTAGCAAGATTCCCGGATAGTTCAAAAACTCAATCCAGAATTCACACGAGAGACAAAACATGCCAGTGTCTATCTGCTTATAGATGTTCCCTCCCACCTCATCCCCCTTCTCCTTTCCTCCTCTTCTTCCTACCCCTTCCGCTTCTCCTCCTCCTCCTCTTTCTTTCTTGCCTTTCCCACCTCTCTGTGTTAGTAACATTTGGAATCTCTTTAATGAGATACAATACTGCACTGCTCGGCCTACAGTGTGGCCAAAAGATAAAAAGAAATAAGGTCCTTGAGAAAGATAACATTCTCATTTCAGTTTTCATTATGACACAGAACCCTATCATCGGTTTATGAATAGGCCTTATCAGAAAGGAGAACATAGGAGGGTGTTAAACCTTGAAAGAAGAAAGTGAATGAGAAAAAAACATACAAAATACCACAGTGAAAGCAACAAATCAAGCTTCATACAGCTTATTTTGTCTAATCCCATCATATTATGTTAAACAAATATATATGTGTGTGTATATATGAACAAGTGTGTGTGTGTGTAAACTGGTGGCAATTGCACATATCAACTAATTTAATTCCTGTAGATGCTATGGGAGACGTTCCATTCATTCTTTCCATTTGACAGATAAGAAAGGGAATGTGACCCCCAGTAAAGTGAGGTGTGTAATCACCAACTGTTCTGCCCCTCTAGCTTCTGAATTGCGGTCATCGGGGTACATTTCATGATGTGCCTCAAGACATTCTGTTACAGAATCCTGGGGCAGCCCCTAGCCTGCCATTTCTAACAAGTTACCTGGATGGTAACGTTCTCTGCACAGAGACAGAACCAGCGCTGACTCTGGCGCTCAGCCGTAGCTGGGAGAACGGGCTGGTGCCCTCAAGCAAAACCCTTGAGTTACTTCCCGGCATCTCCTCTTCTCCAAACACTGAGATAAAGTGTAACGATAAAGCCTGTCTCAGACTTGAGAAAAACAGCATAGCTTTCCATTTGGTGATTTATGTCGCTGTTTTTGAAAAGCTTCTCCAAGCTGCTTGGTGTCTGCTCATCGGTCTTTATCTGACCTGTGAATGAAGGGTCATGATCTTCAGCATCCCTGCCTCAAAGCCCTCGCTTACTCTTTCTGATTAGTTTTCCGAGTCTGGCAGCTCTCAGAGATGTTCTAACTGGTGCTGGCAGAGTTTAGTCCCTCACAACTGACCAAAACAAATGCCGTCCAGCCTGCCTGCCTGAGACAGAGAGCACTGGTTGGTGGGCAGATGTGCCTGCCTGTGTGAACACTCGCATTCTTGCTAGAGTAGCCTCTTCCTTAAGCTTCTTTGCACTGGTGTGTTCTTTTACTTCCAGAATGGTTTCCTTTCAGAGATTAGATACATGTTTCTCACACTTGCAGAAGATCCACTTGTATGAGTATTTCTACTGATTTTGGAAACTTAAAGAACTGGGCGTCGTCAAAGGCTCTACAAATTGTAAGAGTTCATACAAAACTGCTTATCGCTATTATTACCGTTTAACGTTTTGACTTTCAATCTGTTCACACCACGCCCCGCCCTCCATACCTGAGAAATTCTCTGCTCTCTTCAAGGCTTCTTGGAGCTGCAGGTTCTGCTGCTGCAGTTGCGTCTGGTTTCTGGATTGCTCGTCCAGTTTCTGGGCCAGGGTTTCTATCATCTCCTTGAGTTCCCTTTGTGACTCCTGTGAAGTTTTTTCCACCTGCTGCCGAGCTAAGATCTGCCCCTCCAGTATGTTTTCCTGGTGAGTGATATTTGCTTGTTGTCGCTTCAAGACTTCAGACACCTGAGAGACTGAAACCACAGCACGTCAAGACCCCACTGCCAGTTACACTCCTCCACTGGGCTTTGCGGAAACCAGAGAACCGAATCAATCATCCCTTTTGACAACAGGTAAATTACTGAAAATGACCTGCATTTACTCAGAAATTATGGATTTGAAAGTTAATTGATGATATTCCTGCAATTTTTGTAAATGTCAGGGACTATCACAGACACATGTGACTTAAAAATATGATGAGGGCCTCCCTGGGGGCTCAAGGAGTTGAGCACCACACTGTGGAGTCTCCACCGATCCCCAGCCAGGGAGGGACCCACGGGACGCAGCAGACCTCTCCTGTCTCCCAGTGCTCCCCTCAGCAGTGTGTTTCAGTGGACCTGTCTGTTCTGCTCCCCGCTCTGTCTCTGAGGAGTCCTCTCACCCCCACAGCTCTGGCTTGTACCCCAGCTCTTGTGTGCATGAATAAAAAAAAAAAAACTTTAAAAATATGATCAGGATTTTACTTGTTGAGAATTAAAGACAAGTTGGAAGTAGTAAAAAAATAAGTGGTGCAGCGTACGTGAAACGTGGGCAAACCTGACGCAGCCAGTCGCTGACCAGCTGGTCATCCCTCATTCCCCGCATCCAGCTGCCCCTCCAGACTCCCGGAGACGCCCAAGAATTATTTTAAGATGCTGTGTCACAAGAGCCTGAAGTTTGTTTGATTTTTGTTTTTTTTTTTTTTTTTTTTGACCACGGCTCATTTAGGAAGGGTGGAACTCAGATAAAGGTTGTGAAATCAAGCAGAACAAAAATGTTGCAGGCCAAATGTCTCGATTCTAGGCGTTTGTTCTTCAGTGCACAGCACAGCCCAGGCTGCAAGGTCAGATCCCCAGTACCGAAGTGATGACACCACGGAGAAGACCTGGATCATCGCCCAAGGCAGCCCATCGGGAAGGAGCCCGCATCTGTAGAGTCTAAATAAACAGACAACAGCTCGTGACCAGTAAGAACTGGTCAGAACCGAAGCCTGCCAGGAGGGTGAGAACCAGGAGGGAGGAGCCCAGTGAGGAGGCTGGAGGCCGTGGGCACTGCGAGGGAGGCTGCACCTGAGAGGGCATGCAAATATCACCTCAACTAGTAAAAATTTAGTTTTATAAATATTAAAATAAATAGCAAGCAAGAAACAAACAGTGCTCAAAGACCTTGACAACCTGGGTCCAGTCAGCTGAAATGACTCAGATGGCGGATTGCGGTCGGCCGGGCCCACAGCCACCCCTGAAGACCTCCCCTCCCCCCTCTTCCTAGATGGTCCTGTGGTAAACATGAAGTGGGTTTTCCTTCAGATGTTTTTATTCATTGTCTGCATTTTTAGCCTTTAAACTTAAATTGTCTTTGATCATTTCTAGTAAAACTGAACATGAACGGGGCCTCCCTGATGGTGCAGGGATTAAGGCGCAGCACTATGAAGCATCTGCAGCCACTGCAGTGCAAGTTCGATCCCCGGCCAGGGAGGGACCCACAGCGCGCAGCAGACCTCTCCTGCCTCCCGCTGGTCCCTCAGCCGTGGATTTCAGTGGATCTGCCTGTTCTGTTCCCCGCTCTGTCTCTGGTGAGTCCTCTCACCCTCCACCACCCCCCAACTCTGGCCTGTACCTAAACTCAGCTCTTCTAAACAAAAATAGAATTAAAAGATAAAAAGTATATATAAATGAAGTTTCTTTCTTCTCCCCCCATTCCTCAGGTGATCTGTGGACAAATAACTTCAAACTATGTTCTCTCTCATCATCCTAGCACTTAAACAGTCTCTATCCACAAAGTGACGAAAATGCTAGGGAAGCTGCGGGTTCGCGTCCACCCCCCCACCCGCCCCCGCTCGGGGGAGGCCAGCTAGTCCTCCCTCGTGCTCTGGAAACAGTTGGCCAACACGGTTCTCGCCCAAGGCCGGTTGTGATTGCTCCGAGCCAAACTGCAAGCCGTGGCCACCTCCCTTCCGCCCGCCTCTCCCGCCCGCGTGTACTTACTCCGCAGCGCGAGCGTCACGACGGCCACCAGCAGCCCGGCGCACAGCACCCCCAGCGTCAGGGCGGCCGCCCGCCACCCCCGCGGGCAGGGACCTGGGCGACAGGGGACAGTCAGGACAGCCGGGAAGACGAGGCCCGCGACGCACCCCTCGGGTCCACTGTCCTCGTGGGGGGGGGCATATTCATAGTGGGTGCCTCAGACCCCCCACCTGAGTCCTCCCCCGGCTCAGCACAAACTCATTGTTCACGTTACAGGTGCAAGGCACGGCAGCTAGGGCTTCTCGGGCTGACCCAAGGTCATGCGACTGGTGCAGCTTGGAGCCAGGAGCCAACAAACGTCTGATTCTAGAGCTTCTACTTGGTCTGCTCTTCAAGAAATGCTTGGTTGGTCTGGGTGGAATCAACTTCATCTACAGCGCAGAGTCTGATGTTTTTATAATGATGGTATAGATGCGCACGCACACACGAGTGGGGGGGAGAGGCCGTGTGTAAGTACCTCAGCACATGCCAGACTTCAAGCCAAGCCCATGATATTTTAGTCAATTAAGCAACTGACAGTACCTCAAAGAATCACAACATCATTTTGTGCTATTCCACTTGTTTCACTAAAATTACACTTTGGAAATGGGATTAATGACCAAAGGAAAATAGGAACGAAACCTCAATGGTCATTTGGCCCCTACTAGCATCATGTCCTACACTCACACCATTTGTTGTTACAGAGAAAAATTTACATTATTACCAAAATTTACATTATTACAATTTACATTATGTACCTCACAGGGTATGAATATCTAGTTATGTGCTTCGCCACTGGAAAACACAGACGTTCCTTTTAAAAGCACAGACCGTACTGGCTCAGTAGGGAACATCCCATAGAATGGATTTGAATCCTATGCTTATAGAATAAATAAATAAGGCACTGATGATGTGTATTATCCTCTATGTGCAGATAAGGGAACTTGAAAGATTCCCTTATCTGCATATAGGGCCAATGTGCAGAACATATCTGTATATGCCTTTCATAGGGCATATCTGTATATGCCTACGAATATACAGATTGAAGACATCAGTAAGCCTTTTATCCACTTGCCAATAACTACACCATCACAGTCTCCACTGTGACAACAGTGTAGCAGACAACACTGGTCAGTGTACGAGTACAGTCACAGGGTCTCTCCACCCAAAGCACTTCTTTCAAACTGTGCAGATGACACAAACAAAATAGAAATGTTGACAGGGAGAACATGACACTCACTGATTTAATCTTCACAAGCTCCTGGAACATGCATGGCAAATCATCAGAGCAGAAGTAGAAGGCAGTTGTGTCTCTTGCAAATAATTGCCTAATCCTGACCTCGGGGGCAAGTATCTGTGTTAATCTTTCTACCAGCATTTCCCTGCAGTTAGTGTTCAGTCCATATTACAGGAAATCAAGTATGTCCTCTGCTCACAAAAGATGAGACACCTGAAATTTTAGAAGAAAATTGCAGCATCCGCTCCTGTGCGGGGAAGACACAGAATCCTATTTTTGGACCATCCTTTTTCTAGTCTCCTTGATGAGCAGAGATCACTAATCCACACCTGCTCTCCTTAGTTATTTTCTAATAAAAGCTCAATTGGATCTTTTTTGTACTTGGTGACTGATCTAAGCAAGTTCTGAGAGAAATAATTTCATAAATGTCGTAAAAGGCACTCCATGAAGAATGAATGAATGAATGAATGAATGAGCAAAAGGCTGTTGTTAATCTGTAAGTCTATCTGCATGCCAGGGCTGTTTTCACACCTAGTTATTAACAGTTCAGTAGCTCAAATGTTAAATCGTTCCACGAACGTGCTTATTTCCTCCAAAAACAAAGAAACTTCTGTCTTGTTTATGGAAATATGACCTGGAATTTATTATCTGGATTCCTGGAAATATTTGTATATTTCCCCTCTCTTGTATTTTGTATTTTGTTTCTTTCTCTCAGAATGGATAGAAAAGAAAATGTAGTACATTCAGATTTTCTGTGAAGTTGGGATTATGAATTAATTTATCCTTAAGAAGTTTAACTTACTGTGTATGTCAAATAGAAATTGGATTTTTTTAAGCAGTGGTATACAATAAAATAAAATTTATGCTAAACCATGCTGAACAGCATTTAATCTGCTCAGATGACCCATAAACTATATGCACTTTTTGCAATGCCTCCAAGACACTATTATAAAAATCATCAGTGTGCACAGTAGGTGAATTCAGTATTCCCCAAAGTTTCTGCTAGATTGGATTTAGGCAAATGGGAGTTTGTGATCCAGTCCTAGCTCGAACACTTACTAAGTGCGTGAAAGGGTAAGTTACTCAATCCTTCTGCACCTCTGTAAAAGGGAATTAGTAGTGGTCCTAATTTGAAGGTACAAAGATTCAGAGAAATCATGCATATAAAGTGAACTTTAAAGAACATAGCCTACAACAAGTTCAGTAAAAGTTATCATCATCATTCACCATCAACATTATTAATATCATCATCATCATCATCATCATCCCTGATTTGTTTTCCTTTTAAGTGAATTTGAGTAAATTCATAAAATATCCTAGATTTGGGTATTCTAGTTCTCTACTCCTATATTCAGTTTATTTTTAAGGTAATTGCAGAACTCCCTGTACACATTCACCCACCCTAAACTACCTTTAATGTTCTCTCCATTTGGCTTCTGACCAGGTGGATCCTTCATAGTCTTGCTCTTGAGGTCATCAAAAGTCATCTCCAAATTCATTCCAGGATGAGAGAGCGTAGCAGTCGCGGCCCTCTACAGAGTAAAGCTGTGTGAATGGGTGCTGGAGTGCTTAAATAGTTACTGCTATCACAGGGAGTGACTCAACCAGCGGCAGGAGGAAGGAGAGGCTTTGCTTCATACTGGGGAGTTGGCTGATGCAAATCCTTGGGTTATGTCTGTAGCAGGTGGGGAAAGTGGAGATTCTGATGGTGTTTCAGGATATTTCACTGAGCAATTAATGAAAGGGAAAATTATATATTCCACGAGCATTCGAGGAGAGTACCCACTTTTGTACCCACTTTGCTGATAAGGAAGCACACACAAAAGGGTGTCACACCACATTTGCGAAAAAGTGTGCATTTAGACCACAGTATCTCACTCCAGTGCTCGTATCTAACTGAGGTAGATTATCACATGTTTTCATTTTTAATTTGTACTGTTTTAATTAGCAATAGACAGAGAAATTTGGGGACTAATCACACATGATTCCCATCTTCAGCTGTGATGTTTTAGGTGATTTTAGAATTTAATTAAGGATTCTATTTTATATACTGGCAATATAATATAGCATCAGAGAACATGTTGGAGCTAGACAGAGCTAGTTTCAAATCTTTGCTTTGAAGTCTCTTGGTCTGTAATCTCAGGGAATTACTTTGTCTATAAACTAGGACATTACAACGTACACTTGAAAATGTTGAGGCTGTTGCTATGGGGAGTCAAATGAGATGTCAGATGGAAATGTTATGTTTGCACTTGGAATATAACGCAAACTCAATAAATAGTAGCTATGAATATTCAGCACAGGGGACTTGCTGAATCAAGTATACATGCTTGACTTAGTCACAATAAAGCCACTCTGGGTTCCCCATTAATAGACCTATAGAGAACATTGGTAGAATTCTTATCAATCTATTTTCCTTTCACCTTCTAACCAGACATGCCTCACTGTAGTTACACACGCCTTTAAAAAATATATTATTACTACTATTTACCAGAAATATTTATGGGCAAATGATGTGACATCCGGAATTTGCTTTCAATTACTTCAGGAAGCAAACACAAACAAGGGAATACAAAAAGGAGACCAGAAACTGTTCAGTAAACAATGCTTCTAGGGAATGATTAGAAACATCACCAGTATTGACTGCTAATGAGGACTCCATTTCCTTCTGCCTCCCTAGGTTTTCTGCATTCCCTTTTTCTCTCTTCAGATTACCTGAGACCAAACTGAAAATAGGTTAGCAGTCACTTAAATTTTTACTCTGACACAATTCACAGAAGAGCAACAGTGCTAAGCATGTAGCGAACAGCAGCTGGTCAGATCAGCTTGTGACCGATGAGTGTTACTTGCCCGGGTGCGGATCAGAGTGCTTATCACCCAAGCGGGCCCTCCTCCCTTAACTTTGTGCCAAGCAACAGGATGGGAGGCATTTCTGAATTCATCTTGATGACTTCCACATAAACGGAATGTCAGGAAATTGTTTCTAACAATGAATTAAGATACTGAAATGATGTCACAGTGAGTAAAACACCTTCCACTCCTCACAGTGCCTCAGCTATTTCAGAGGTCATCAGCATTCTAGTGGATCAAGTACAATTTTTGATGAAATGGACATAGCACATTCCATGACAGCACTAAACTTCTGTATGTTGTCTTGAGAAGATACATGTGCCTATAGAGCTGAAACACCCAAGCATACACACGCTAGCAGAAAGAACTACATTTTGGAGGAAAGTCCTAAGACCTCTCGGACTTCAATACACACCTCCAGTCTCTACCACGTGACTCGGGAGAGAATAATCACCTTCTTCTTGGGGTCGGCCCTCACGGTGTTCACTGAACAGCCCAGCACCTGATGGCGAAGCCTACAAATCCAGTACTTCCTGCAAATCCAATTCATTTTTTTTTTCAATCCTCTCCATCTAATACCAGGGAGAATTGCAACCCCAACTTTTTTCTTTCTCATTTTATAAACTGTTACAAGTGTTCTGTATTGATTTCCGACTCCATTCATGTTATACTCCTTCTCCAACTAAGTGACAAATCCTTTAAAAATAGGGCTAGCTTTCCTTCTATTAGGAAGAGCTCATGCTTTCCTACCACTCTCACATACCATACATTAATTAATATTCTGCAAAGAGTAGAAAGCTAGTCCTTGATATTCTTAACTATGAAGAGATAAGCATAAGCTGAATTTTAAAATTACAAAATATAAGGAAACTCTCAGTTCTACTATTCAGATAAAGTGCAATTAAAGACCAAAGAAAATTAAATGGTTGTTGACTATATTTAATCAGCAAGAACTCAGCTCACTGTTCTTTCAATTATGCTAATTAATCAGTGACAGTAGGCCGTCTTCCAGGACCGATTCTAAATGCAGCTGGGGTTTCTCTCCAAAAGATTCAATGAGAGAAATATCCTATTACCAAGGCAGAGAATATCCACTTCCTAGTAGACTCGGAAAGTGCACTGAGGTGGGAGACGCCCATACCAGGGACGCTGTTAAAACCAGAAGTTGACGGTGACAGGCCACACAGCATGGAGAATCTGAACCCATCACCGACTTCTGGGTGACCTGGCTCCTCAGCACTGCCATTTTCTGCCTTTCACTGAGCTTAATGGACACAAGTGGGTTCCTCTTCTTTACTGTGGGAAGAATTGCAAAACATGAAATGTTTACCATTGTAACCATTTTTAGAGTGCAGTCTAGTGACATTAAGTGAATTCACACTGTTGTGCAACCACCGCCACTCTCCCTCTCCAGAACGTCTCCAGCTTCCCCAGCGGAAGCTCTTTCCCCGTGAATCAGTGACTCCTATGATAGCTAATTGTGTCAGGTCGATGGGGTCCCAAGATGCCCAGATATCTGGCCCACCATTCTCCCAGGCCGTTTGTGAGGACACATTGACTGAGATTAACAGTTTATTTGTCAGACTGAAGCAAAGTTCCTTTCATAAGGTGTGTGGGTCTCGTCCAATCCGTTGCAGGTTTCAGTAGCACAAACAGACCAACCTTCCCTCAAATAAGATACAAATTCTTCAGCACATGGGCTTTGTACTGGATCTGTACTGTCAACTTTTTGAACTTTCAAACCTGCCTGCCCACCCTATATTTTTGAACTTACCAGCCTCCATAATGAACGAGCTAATTCCTTGTAATAAATGTATTACAATAAATCTAGTTCTCAAGATACACACAACTACTGGTTATTTATTTTGAGATCCATGACTAAGATTACTCCCCATATCTTCCCTACCAGTCCCAGGAAGCCAACGTTCTAACTGCTATGTCTGTGAATTGACTACTCGATTGCACTCACGTATTAAGGACAGTATTTGGCCCTTTGCATCTGGCTATTTCACTTGGGATAATGTCATCAAGGGTCATCCATGTTGTGCCATGTGCCAGCACACCCTTTCTTTTTAAGGAGAACACCCCAATGTCGGTATAGACCACGTTTTGCTCTCCATCCCTCAGAGGGTGCTTTGGTATTTCATATTTTCAAAGACCCATGGAATAACTTCTACCCTTTTTCTGGTACCTAGCTGGACAGATTTGTCAGAGTAAATGGTTTTCATTATCCCTGCTTCCTTGTTTACTCACTTTCCTTGAGGGTGGGGTAGGTAGAATCTGTGACTTCGAGTGTGGTAAAGGCAATGTGGTATATCTGATAATATATATGTGACTGCACACTGTATAGTGCTTATCTCGCCACAACCTCTCTTCCTCCTCTTCCACCCCCTCCCCTTTTCACTGCAGTAAAGAAGGGAGCTGACGTATATGTTCATTCCATAGCCAGGAAGAGATGCATTCTGCCCGAGGGAGCTTGTAAGTGGATCCTCCCCAGTTGTGACCCAGCAGACTTTGTGACTGCAATCTCATGGACTAAGCGGAGGGCCCAACGGATAAGCCATGTGCATATTTCTGACTCACAGAAAATGTGAAAATATATATATATATGTATTGCTTTACACGGCTGCCCACACAATTTGTCAATGTGTTATGTTGCAGATAAAACAAATATCCTGTGATAAACTTAACCCTCCTGTTTTGTTAAACTTCTAAAATCCTGTCACTGACTTTCAGTGCCTCTGAGGTTTGTGTGACACTGAGGTCGTGCTGTTGGCTCCTAAGAGCCCCTTCTAGAGGAGCCTCCAGTGTCAGGAGGGAGACTTGTTTCCTGAGGCACACTGTGTCTTTCTGCAGCCACGGCCGTGCCCCCAGCCCTGCCCAGCTCTTCACAGCTCACTCCAGCACCAGAGCAACAATAGTCCGGGCATGTGTTTCACTGAAGCCCAGAAAGCAAGGGAATTTACAGTGTGTTACCTGTCTCAGGCAAGGTCAAAAGGAGAACAGTCAAAGGAATTAGAAAGTAGTAATTCTGTTGCCCCACTTGTTCCTCCCGTGGTGTAACAACTCCCTGCGGCAGGGGAAGCTTGGACCCTCGCCTGCCATTGGTTCCACTGCAGCTGCTTAACAACCTGGGCAAAGCTAATGATTCACAAGCTCACCGAACTACAAGGTTGTGTGGGAGCATAATGAGAGAGCCACCTTCGCTCTCAGCTACCTGCCTGTCGGCTGATGCCTCTCTGTCTCCCACCTGCCCGTGTTCCTCTTTCATCACTCCCTGCGTGCAGGCTTTGAAGGGCACTAATAGCAGTGTTAAAACTGCCATGAGGCATTATCACTTTCATTACGATAAATAAGTTCTGTTTCTCCAGGGAAGAACCCGAGGAGGAAGAAAAAAAGGCAGCAGTAATTCCAGAAACAAAAATATCAAGGCGACCATTAACAGCACATGGTGTGTTTAAGCCTGTTGGGGCCTGCGGGGCAGAAGTGAGGCCTATCATACGGCAGGGAAACGCGGTGGGGGGAAAGTCATGCTAATTGGCAAACCTGTTCTCGCAGGCGGAGGCTGCCTCGTGTGGGAAAAGACGTGGCCCGACAGCAAGGCCATACAGAGAACAACTGGAACACGAGGAAACTTAGAGCGTGGGGGGAGGACGTGACCGGCCTGCAGGCGCAGGTTACTGGTGAAGCAGAGAGGAAATGGAGACATGAAATGCTTGTTCCATCAGAACTGGTACACGCATTTCACACCTGTTCACTTGTTTACTCTCTCCAGGTCTATGAGGCAAAAATTCGTATCATTATTACTACTTTTATATGTAACAGAGAAGTAATAACTTGCCCAAAACACACAGCTACCAAGTGAGCAAGCAAGTATTGTTTTAGTTACAGATTAACAACAGCAAGAAATCTATTGTTACTCACCATTATCTCATGACACCATCATTTAATTATAATTTTATCCTTACCTACTATTTGCACCCACACAGGAGCATTCTATGACATAATGTATCTTCAGTGCTTTGGTTTTGGAAATGAAGGTAACCCTGGCTCAGGATGCTGTGTGAGCTGCAGGGGCGGCGGGCCATGCTACTTGCAGATGTCTTACCTCACCACAGCACCACCAAAGCATCCGTATTCCTCCACCATCACTCACTGGGGACCTCCCGACTGTGCCCTCTCCCCCTGGCTCTCTGGAAGCCGCAGTTCTGCAGCCAGATTTCTAGGGTCTGTGTTCGATTCTGTTGACAAAGCAAATACATAAATCCAGACAACCTCGTTGGATTTTTAGCCATGACACTCTTCTGCCTCTCTGTTAAGAAGAAGAGAAGGGAAAGGCCAATGGTGTTACTGCAGTACAAAGGACTCTGAATAGGGACCCTCCCTGGTGGCACAGTGGGTTAAGCAATGCACTATAAAGCAAACAACCACTGCAGCACAAGTTTGATCCCTGCCACTGGCTGGGGAGGTGACCCACATGGCGCAGCAGACCTCTCCTGCCTCGCCCGCTGCTCCCCTCGGCAGTGTGTTTCAGTTGATCTGCCTGTACTCTTCCCCACTCTGTCTGGTGGATTCTCTCACCCCTCCCCGCACCTCTGGCCTGTACCCTGTGCTTGTATGCATAAATAAACAAATCTTTAAAAAAAAAAACACAAAGGACTCTGAATAGAAATACTCCAGCCAGAATGCCCTCACACCTCTGGCGGCATGTTCTCCGAGAAACGGAGAGCAGCGAGGGCAAAGCAGGTGGGCTCCGTCCACTTCATCACGGGGAAGCAGAGCCTACAGAAGCGACACCGCCTTCAACAAGGGCCAGGGTGGGCTTCGGCTTCCTTGTCCTGTGGCGTGGCTCTCTTCCTGACAAGCCTTCTGCTGAAGTCTGGAAAGTGCTCCTTCTCCTGCTCAGCCGCCTGGCCCTCACAGACAAGTGCAGCCTGCGCAGTGCTGGGGTGAGCGGTCTCCCACCACCAGCCGCCCACCGGCCGTCCTCTCAGAGGACGTCCTGTCAGAGTCCTCAGTTATGAGAACACGAGCGTTCTGATTCTCCAGACCGCACCACATTGTCATCCTGCGTGAGGGACCCTAAAGTCACCCCCACCGCCCCTTCCCTTCCAGAGTCCCTCAGTAAAACAAAACTTCCAGAGTTAGAAAGGACCTGAAAGTGGTTTCACTCAGTTCTCATGCATAAGCTGGAACTCAGCTAAGTAGCCTCCAATTTTCTTTTGAAAGACAAACACGAATGTAAAGACAGTGCAAAAATACTTCGCATCAAGTCAAACTTCACTGACAAGTATGAATCATTTGCATAACGTGCATTCGTTCCATTACAAATACCCTGTGTCCTTTCTAAGTCTCCTTATGGTTTTATTTGAGAGGGACCTTGTGTTTTACCCGAGAGGGAGGGAAGGAGAGAGAGAAATTGCATTTGTGATGGAGAAGGAGGCAAGGTTGGGGAGGGGGCGTGGAATGGAGATCTTGGAGCCCAGTTTTTTTAAATCCTGTTTGACTCTATTCCGCGGGAACTGAGGTCCGGGTGAAGGCGGCTTTCCAGGGCAGCACCGTAAACTCTAATCTCCAAACCGGCTTTCCCAAAAGGTGGGACAGTTTTCAGGTTCATTGGTCAAGCTCCCAGGCCCACTCGAGAGGTTAAGAAGAAATGACCCAGAACTGGAGAGTTGATCATCAACACAGTGGGGGGGGGGGGGGNGGGGTGCCAAGAGCGAGTCACGTGGAGGGGGCGTGGAGGGAGATTTTCCACCTTCACCGTCACCCGGTGCCTGGAGAAGGACAGGGCTCGCCTACTGACGGAGACGACGATCCGCCTCTCGCTCTCCTCACCGCTGCTGGAGAGAGACCGAAGACTGAGGACCCGCGTCCACTCGTGTCTTCTTCCTGGGCAGTGGGAGAACTTAAAGATGTAGAAGGGGGAGGCCTGCAGGAGGGAGGGAGAGAAGGCGAAGGGAGGCCCCAGAAACCAAACAGACATAGCAAAGAGGCCGAAGCCAGGATGAAAGGGGAGCGAGGGACCACAGGGAAATAACAGCCCAAGGAGTGGAAAACACAGAGCGAGAGGAGGAGCAGACTGAGGAGAGTTCCCCTCCGAGCCTCCAGGTGGGCAAGTCAGGCATGGCGCAGAGCGCGAGGACCCAGGCAGGGAGGTCCAGTGCGTAACCGGCACCCAGGGGACGCCCGATGGGGGCGCGCGCCCCGGAGGCGCTGGCGGTGGCCCTGCTGTTCTTCGTGCAGGTGAGTGGAGGAAGCAGGTGGTCTGGTCTTCGGGAATGCATGTTTCCAGAGATTCCTCAGCTAAATCAGCTCTCGGAAGAAGCTGGACACCGGGGTGGGGGGGAGCAGGGGTGAGGGAAACACAAGTATTGGAGAAATGAATAGTTAGAATATTTCCTCAGCATTGGGGGGTGTCGTGGTGCATGTGTGGCTAATGCCAGCAGTGAGGGCGACAGACATCTGGATAATCAGGCACACGTGGAACAGCGATGGGAACTCACAAATGCCACCTGTGCCTTCTCTCTGGCGTTTCATCCCCACCCCCTCAGACTCCTAAGTTAATGCTCAAAACTCTGTACTTGCCATATCCCACGTCAGTGCCGGTGCTCTTCTGGCAGCTCATGTTCGGTTCAGTTCGGATCAGACTTCAGTTAAGAGGGAAAATTCTTTTAAAATGCTGTGGTCCTTTTATCACTATAAATCAGAAGCTGCAAGTAAGGAGTACTTGTTCCTGAGAAAGGAGTCATTGGGGGAGAGGTTCTGGAGGTCGTCGAGTTTCTCTAAATACAAAATCTATGGAGAAGGCGAGCAAGTGAAGAAAGGAGGCCGTGCCGGGCTGTCCCACAGCTCCTGGCGGGCAGCTGACTGTCGCTGCCGGTTTACCGGACAGGTTGACGTCCGACCTGCATTCTTCAATTCTTGTTTCCTTGTCATTCCTCTTCCTTTGTGCTCTTTCCTTCTCTGTTTACACAGGTCTGGAAAGAAATGTTTCATCTGCCAAGAGCTTTAGGATTTTCTGACCTTTAGACAAGAGAGGAAAGGGTCTTTTTGGCTTTTGTCACTGATTTCCTGAAATATTGAATCATTCGAGTTCTTGGAAGAGAGAGGCAGTTTCTGGAACAGACCTAGAGAGGTTTCTGAAGAGGAAAGTCAGTGGAAATATAAACTATAAGGTAGAAGAAGCAGCAGGTATTTTTAATCCAGGAGTACAAGAGACTTGAGAGCATGTCAAGGGGTTGTTCAAGCACATTTGTCCCTGGCTCTGTTTATCCTTTCAGTGAACACATGTGAGTGAGCTCGATTTGAATTCTGGCTGCATTAGTAGGTATGTGCATTTGGTCAGGTTACTTAATGTCTTTACCCCTTAATGTTTCAAAATTACATCAAATATACCCATCTATGTGGCTCTTGTATGATGTGTATGAAATGTTAAAAATTCATAGCACTTTGACTGGCACAAAGTATTCAATAAATAATATCTTTCTCTCCTCCCCTCACCCCCCTTTTCTCTTGTATGGTGAGGTTGATATAGTGAAAGAATAAAAGCAAAAATCAAGTGAGTGGAATAGTGTTCAGTTCACACTGGGAAAGCATTTGGGTGATAACATCATCCTGAGAGACAGACCAGGAAATTTCTAGAACAAATTGGTACAAATGCTACCATTATCTCTTATCTATAAAACAAACTCAAGAAGGAGTAGGTATTTGCTCTTCCAGGTTCATCTACTTCAAATATAATTATAAACAGGCTTGAAAAGGACGGAGACAATCATTTGTAAATGTGGCTGACCCCACGAAGAGCCCTCAGAGTAACCTTGCTGCCAATACTGATCTGACGGTCAGGAGCGATGACTAATAGGCTGCTGAGCAGAGAATATAAGACTATTTCCTTGTCTGAGACTATTTCCCTTCCTACAGCTTCCTCTGGCAAGATGTGAGGAGAACTGTGTCAGCCCTGAACAGTAAGTATCTCCAAGCTGGAGAGAAGGAGAGACAGACAAAAGCCACCATACCCAGACAGGGTCAAAATGTCAGCAGATAGCTAGGACTTCCCCTTCTTTTGACTTAAATGGACATTGACCCATTAATCTCACAGATGGATTATCTAAAAATAAAGACCGGCATTCATGTCATCTTAAATACTCAAAATAACACTGATGACAGCGTTTTTCCACATTTTTTCTTATCAAACAGATGAATTAGTCATATCTCTACACAGACAGAGATTTGCAAGACTTTCTTACTCTTCATTCTCCATGACTCACCAAGACAGTACGAGTTCAGTAGCTAGTGACAGACAGATACCTTTGGGTACTTTCCAGAGTAGCATCAGTGTTTCAGATCTGAGAAGCATTTTTTTTTTTTTTTTCATTTTTAGGGCAGGTTAATATGAAGTCAGATTTCATTTAGCAATCGCTTTGTGGTATTGTCCCTTAATCTAAGCCTGTCACAATTAGGCTTTAGGTGGACACAGAATACACATGAAGATAAAAATGGTCAAGAGTCCATCCACATAGAGATGAACTACTGAAAAAAAGCAAGGACAGTTGGAATAAAAGACTTTCTTGGGCTGAAGGAAACACAGACTAAGTCATGGGGAAGGTTACCCACTAGCCAAGTCTCTTAAGGCCCGGGGTAATGCCAATGACCACAGTTACTTGTTCCGTGTACATAGGTCTTGGCTACTTAGCACAGCTCTCGGAGGTTTCCAACACCCACCCCCAAAGAGAGTCATTTTGTATAATACCAGCCTCATGGCATTGCAGAACTTGAAGGGGCTTTGGACAAACAGGGAAGACAAGAAAACCTACAAGAGACATATTCTAGTGAACAAGCAAGCTGTGTCATACAAATGTGCAACCAAAAAGAGGATACGAAAGTGAATTTCAATAGGTTGTTATATCTGAAAGTATCACTGAATTTACTCATCTTTTAAGATAAACATTTCCTTCCCCTCTGTCTCCCAAACTGATTTTATCCCACACAATCCATGTTTTATCATCCCTGTAGAGAAGATCTGTAGTTGTCCCAGTCACTAAGAAGATCTCATTGGTTTTCATCATGGTGAGTTTGGTTTCTAGTTTTCCCCCCTCCTTGCTTGGCCTCGGTGGATATGTATGTCAATTTTGATCCTGGATGTGAAAATTTAGGACAATTTTTATGGTGGACGTTTTTATGGAATTTGGTGCCCCTTTCTGAAAGAACTTGCAAAGCAAATCATAAACATCATTGTGTTCCTTTCATGCTTATAGCTGAAATTTTATATTTAAAATTTATGTTTAAAATGTAACCTTAAATATATACAAATCTCAACTTTTATGGCCATTTGCACATTCACTCTTTGTAAACTTGCGTTTCAAGGGCTTACTTGGTAATTATCACAACCATTGACAGAGGTCATGGACGGTCACATTTCCTACTATTTTGCTGATCACAACTTTATTCTGTCTTCAAATGGTTACAGAATGCCGTCTAATTCACTATTTATGGCATCCAATTTCACAATAGATTCAGTTGGGTCTAATGAACTGTGATGCTTGCACGGCAACTAGGTATCCTATGATATTGTAATTCATATTTCTCATTCTGAAATTATAACAGGCACTGACAACATATTTTATTGCAAAACTTTTTATTCTTTCTTCACAGTTGTCTGACCACAGACTGGGTACATCTCTGGTATATATGGTAAGTTTCAGCATTAATACTCAAAAAGACATTTAAAGGAGACTTTACTTTTCCGGAGGCATTATTTATCATTTTTAGATTGTTTGCTTTAAATATACTGAAGGGGGGGGTTATGAGAAGCCAGTCAGCCAGTCTAGTACCTAGAATTCCAGTAAGTCTCTTTACTTCATCACATGCCTATGTGACAGTGTGCCGGGATTTCCTATTTCAATGCCATCTGCTCAGCCAACACCAGCAGGTCACGGTGCCCTTTCTGAGGGTGGCTCTAGATATAGCCACAGAGAGACCACTACAGAAAAGATGAAGCAGCCTCTCCAAAGCACACTGAATCTCTTACTAACCGACTTATACTCCTGCTGGCAAAATAGATTATGTGAAGACTTTGCAATTAAAATCTTACCCAGTTACAATCTGACCTACTCAAACACCAATGAGAAGCAGGCAGACATTGAAGACGGAGCACGCCCCGCGGGCGCAGACCAGCCCAGCTTAGGCTGCGCTGCGCCCCTGCAGGCTGCTGGTGGTCCTGGGCGCGCTGCTGCTCCTGTGCGGCCTGACCTCCGCGTGCCTGCGCTGCTGCCTGAGTCGCCAGCAAGCCGGGGAGGAGGAGGGCCAGCCGCCCTACGAGGTGACGGTCATCGCTTTCGATCATGACAGCACCCTCCAGAGCACCATGACTTGTGAGTATGCTGGAGTGACAGGGAGGGCCCGATCAGGTAACGACAGAGTGAGGGTCTCTAGGGGCCGCATGAAATCGAGGTTATCCAGGCAGGCAGATCGGCACAGCGACCCCTGGTGGCAAGCCAAAGGAAGCCCTGTATCCTGGGGAGGCGGGGGTGTGGGCCGATGCTTGAACGGGCTGAAAAGGAAATAGACGCAGGTATGGACTGGTAAAACCTATACAGAAACAGATGATTGGAACACTGGCAGAAAAGCATTCTAGAACTCAGTAGTTTTAATGGCCAGAGACCTGATGGTGCATGGGGCGGACTCTCGCTGAGGCTGTTTTCAAATATCGGTCTGGCTGATGTCAGAGAGAAGAAAGAAGTGAAATGTCTTAATGTCTTACAGGAGACAATCACTCAGTATACAGTTATTTTGGTAAAACTATTTCAAGCTCTGAACGCAATCCATGCCTTGGATTTTGTTAAAAATGCCCCGTGCTTCCTAGTTTAATACTATTTTATATTTATAACATGTTAGTTTCAGATACTTTGCATTCTTTATTGTCCAGGTGTTGATGCACTAAACGTTGACATGTGATGGGAAAACACTGACTTTCATTTCCTCCTGTTCTCCTTTATTGCATTCTTTCCTAAAATTGGAGAGTAAATCCCAAACAGAACAGCAGGTGGCGAGACTCTGTGATATTTAGAGAAAGACAATACATTTCCTGCTTCTCTTTTCTCATTGTCACTTTGGAGAAAAATACATCAGAAACAAATATTTCTTTCTTTTAAATTGCATCATATTTACTGAGATGGCATTGGGTTACACTGTGGTGTAGGATTTAGGGGTGCTGTTTCACACTTCAGACGGGCCCACCACTAAGGACCCCCGAGTCTCTCCTCCTCTTCGAATAGCCTCAATTCTGCTGTCAGATTCCCAAGGCTTGTTTCTGCTTTGTTTTGTCTCTTCCTGTGTTTCTTTATATTCTGGAGAGTGAAGAGGTCATGAATGTTTGTCTTGCTCCTTCTACCTTATTTCAAAAGCGCCATGCGCTTGGGGGTCAACCCCCCAGTCTTTGCAAAGGCGAGACAGGAGAGCGAGCCCAAGGCACTGGCTGCTGTGAAGGGAAGTGCAGGGCTGTGACAATGGGGCAGATCTAGAGGAATTGAGAATGAGAGCACAGGCTGCTCCAACAGGGAGCGAGGTTCGCCGAGGCTTGTAGCCTGTCGTGGCTGAGAGTGACAGGACGAGTAAGGGAAGGGACAACCAACGTGCAGGAGCCTCTGACCTGCGGGCGTCTCGCTCACCTCCACTCTGCACCCTTCCCGCCAGCCCTGCAGTCGGTGTTCGGCCCTGCGGCCCGGAGGATCCTGGCTGTGGCTCACTCCCACAGCCCGCTGGGCGCGCTGCCCACCTCGGTGGACACCCCGCCGGGGTACGAGGAGGCGCTGCATATGAGTCGCTTCACCGTGGCCAGGTGTGGGCAGAAAGCGCCCGACCTGCCCCCGGTGCCCGAGGAGAAGCAGCTGCCCGCTCCGGAGGAGCCCCCTGCAGCGGAGCGGCCATCCAGCTGAGTGACGTGGCTTCCACTGATGCCTGCAGCATCCCGAGTCTGCGAAGATGCGGACAGAAGGACCCCAACTTTGGGAAGATTTGGGATGACATCTAAACACATCCACGGAAGATGTCACGACCTTCACCTCCATTCGGATGTCGGCCCTGGCCCCGACGTGGGGCGCTGTGGGCGGGACTCTGCGGGGTTGATCCGAGAACCAGGGACGCCCCAGGGAGCCTTGAGGGTTCAGCTGGTGAGTCCTGCGCTGTGGGGCCTGGGAGCCGCCCGCCCCTCTGCCACGATGGTCACGGCTTGAGGGGACAGGCAGGGGGCGGCTGCAGACACCGAGGCACACAAGCCACACCCCCCTCCTGAGTGCACCCCATCTTGTAGCGAACGACAGTGATGATTCTGGACATCGCCTCATACCTAACTGGACACCCGGAAGTCGGGGGAAGGTGGACTGGAGTTTGGAGCAGGGACCACAGTCCAGTCCTAAATAGCAGACAGCAAGTTCTCGTTCGCTTTGGTCCTGCCCACCGGCAGCATGATGCGTGCGTGGGCGCAGTAGCAGCTGCATTGAGCTTGCAGTTCCTCTAGCCTGCAGTACACGCGCAAGCACCTGCAGACGTGCGCACCCACCGCCCCGCTTGGCCTTCCGCGGTGACCACTCAAATCCTAGGCCTGTAGCCGCTCACCCTCGCCCGGCCCGCGGGCCTCCACTGCCCCCTAGCGGGGTGACGGCAGAGCGCAGTCTGCTAGCGCCGCCGAGCCTCTGGCAGGTCCAGCCTGGTGGGGTCCCCCGGTAACCCGCGGGGTGGTCCAGAGCTACCCGCGGGACATTCTACCTCGAAAACGCATCCTGCTGGGAGGCTGAGAAGTGAAGTGTATTTAGGGAAGAGCTACTCACTGTGGCCTTAGGTAGTCACTGGAATCCTTAGAACACACTTTTCTCCTCTTGTAAAGTAGGTAGCCAACTCCGGGGGTTTATAACGATCAAATAAGCTAAACTCGTTTGACGAGATTCTAAGGTGCAGCACGGGTGGCTGTACCAGGCGCTGACAGCTCATTTTCAACACCAGCCCTGGATCTGCTGAGTGACTTCTGATGGGCCCTTTGCCCCAGCCTGCAATGCTTCTGCTGAGTGCCCCAAAGCAGTCTATTTCACTAATAAATATTTGTTGATTGAGGCAAACAACTAAAGCTCTGGGGTTCCTCTTACTCTTGTCTGTGCAGCAAGCAGTAAGGGCCGTCTGAGAAGACTCCTGGCGGGCAGTGGCTCCATCCAGGGCTGCGGCCCAACCCATGCCTTGGGTCTTCATCAGATTCCTTCTGGACTACCCCCACCCCCCCAGGAGAAAGCTCCAGTATGCCCTGGAGGAGCCTTTTATCTGAGTCATTTATCAAATTGCCCCTGGAAGTCATTGAAGTGCTTGAGCAGATGACAGCGCCTGAGGAGGCTTTGCCCAGGAATCTCAATCCACAGAATATTCTGTTTGGGCTCTGCGACCTTCAGGCTCTCCCAGTCAAGAGGCGCTGGGTGGGGGGTGGGCGAGGGGCGGCACAGGACAAGGAACCCCCTGGGCCTGGTGGGAAGGGGGGGGGGGTGTCTGGGAAGGTCTGCACCCACATCCCAAGCTGACAGGGAGGGGTAATCCTGCTTCCTCTCAGCAGGCATAATGGAGGATGAAATGAAAAGGGAGAAGACATCACAGACTTGAAGAAGTTAAAATGCTGTTGTTATAAAGAGATCTCTGAAGAGCCCCTGCCGACAAGGGCCTCATTTTATCCTGTGGGTGCAGACCTCCTGCCCCTCACTAGCCTGGTGCTCCCCCTCTCTGCGCTGCAGGTGGCGCCTGCGGGCTCAGCTGGGGCCATTTCTGCTTCTTCTAAGACTTTCCTGAGAGATGCCGTTCCTTTCAGTGGACACTCAGATTTCAAAGGCTCTCCTCAAACCCCGCCCCCATCACCAGCTTATTCACCCTCGGAGGGACAGGTCCTTCCAGTTCAGGGAGGAAGTGGGAGCTCAGGGGATGAGGGGATCCCGCCCAGAGCCCCATCCCAGAGCCTCCTGCTGCGGGGGTGTCCTTCTGTCAGGGTGGGGGTCTTCCTGAATGGATTATGCAAACAGGCCTGTGGACTCCAACCCCCACTCCAGGCCAACAGTAGCTAGGAACCACAAATCCGAGACAGTCATCCATGGACGAGTGGGCCCCTGGGCCTGAGGTGGAGGCAGCACCCAGGCTGCCAGCATAGACCAGACACGTGGGCCTGGGGGCTCTTGGCTCTGAGGGGGCTCTCAGCGGCTGTTGGGGTCCAGCTCGGAGAAACTAGTAGGACATTTACAGATGTGTCTCTCTTGTTTCCCTGTATCATCCATTACTTTATTTCCCCTTCTTTGGTAAATAAAACCCTTTATTAACCTTGTTCTGTGTGTCTGCACTTGGGGCATTGTAAGCACCTTCTGAGTGCAGGTGAGGGCCCAGCAGGCAAACGCATTTCATGTCAGGGTTGCCCTGGAGCCCTTCCCTGCCCGCATGGCATGCCACGTGTTACACTGAGTCAGCCATTTCCCTGTCCAGGAGGGTTTTTTATGAAATCACATGCTGAAAATAATGGAAAGGCATTGGGTCCAAAAAGCAAACAGGGCCTCTGACTCTTATTCCTCCCAGAGCTTAAGGAAATGAAAGGAAAAAATGGCATTGTGACAGGGCAACTCGGATATAAAATAAGTTTTCCTGACTGGGTTTACTGCATGCTTGAAAGGCACTTATAGTAAGCCCAACTGCGGGCACACACACAAAGGTTAAGAAAGGGCTTATTTACCAAAGAAGGGAAAATAAAGAGGTGAATAACACAGGGAGAAGAGAGACGAATTCCTAGACGTGTTCTACTAGTGTTTCGGAGCTGGACCCCAACACACTCAGACTTGGGCTTAAACTAAGAGTGCGTAAGGCCCACAGCTTGGTCTGTCCCTAGCTTGTTGCTGCCTTTACGTGGGTTCCAGTGATTTACTCTTGGGTGAGGACCTTATGGCATTTGTAGATTTTGGCTATCCTTGGTCTGGAGTGGGGGCTGGAGTTTATAAACCTATCTGTATAGTTTATTCAGAACATTTTCCCCCAACAACGTCAAACCTGCAAAGTTAAGGCTCCCCGGGCAGAGGCAGCGTGAGGGGGATGTTTCGGAGCTGAGCGGGGGCTGGTACATTCGAGGAGCTGGAAGGGAAGAGCGGCCATCACAGTGAGTCAGGAGCCAGCAGCAGACTGAAGCTCCGAGGGAGGAAGGGCCTGAGACAAGGACCTGACCTGAGACTCACAGCACCCGGCCCCGGAGGCCTTCGAGCAGCAGCCTGGACTGCAAGCAGTGAGGCCGGTTACGGTCACCAGAGGTCATGCAGGAGGACCTGCTGGGGTTGTAGCCCAAGAGGGCAGGAGCGGGCAGGGCTGGGGCCATTGGAGGTGGAAGTGAAGACAGAGGCAGGAATGTGAGCAACAACTAGAGATAAGATCTAGCACTTGCTGGGGGAAAGGCCAGAGGGAAGGACTGGCCAGAGTGGAAAATGGCTCTGAGATCACCAGCCTGAGCCAGAGCTTGGCGGGCAGAGTGTTTATTGTGAAGGAGCAGTTTGGGGAGACTCAGGCAGTGATTTCCAGCATGGGGGAAGGTCTTTGGTGGTGGTGGATGTCACGCCAAGGTGACTGAAGACGAAGAGCAGTGCACTGAAGCAGCAACAGCAGTTCACACCTGCCAGTGCAAAGTGCAAGATGTCTTGAGATCCAATGAGGAAAGTCTTCACACCGTATATAAATGCGTGTGTAAGCTCATATTTACATATCAACTTATAATCGTGTGCCTTATAACATGTAATGTATAAACTGCATCACACGAGCTTGTGCTGTCGATCATATTTTATGTATTCACACACACACACACACACCCAGAGCAGGGGCTGGTTACGCTGAGCCCAAGACCTTCCTCCCCACGCTCCCCACTTGCCTGGGGAGCCTCGGTACACCGGAGGGGCCGCTTCTGGTGGTGTCGGCACCCACAGGGCGGGAGGAAGGACCTCAGCACCAGACCCGCAGCTTGGGGCAGAGCAGGAGGCCAGGCAAGGCCAAGGCTGTTTTCAAGGGGGGTGAGTCCAGGGAAGGCGGGCTGGGCACGGTGGCGGGTCTGTCTGCGCTGGGGTTAATAGCACAGCAGCCTCGTGGAGCTCATCGCATGGGGCTAGGAGCGCAGTGAGGGCCAAGCTGGGTCGACATGTGCAGAGCGGACCTGCAGGGGAGCGTGGGAACCACCACGTCTGTGGGGGCGCCTCTCTCCCCTTGGGTGAGGCTGCGACTGAGTCCGTCTCCCCACACGAGCAGGCATCTTGAGTCCAGAGCGAGGCAGGCGCACCCAGGTTTGCTGGGGGCGCCTCACATGCGGGCTCTCAGCCTGCGAGGAGCGGGTGGGCTGCCGGGCGGGTGGGGCTCAGTCCCAGGACGGGATTCTCACGTCCTGCTGAGCATGTGGTCATCCCGGTGAGACCAAGGCGGCCGGAGCTGGGAGGAAGCTCCGCCTGCGCCTCTTCCCTGACGGCGGCCCAAGCGAACAAACACACGCAAGAGAGACAGTGGGCACTGGCCTCTGCCGGGCAGGGCGAGCGCGGGCTGCGGCATCAGATGGCAAGAGGTGTTACAGGGCAGGAAGAGGAGAACCCAGAAGCCCCAAGCCTGCCCTCTCTGAATGGGTTCTGCCATCCGCAGCATTAAGACAAACATACAAAACCTTTAATGGAAAGGAACTTTAATACAACTAGGGTACAATAAAGAAAGAACAAAGAATATAGTTACTAAGTTAAGCATCCAAAGTTACCCATCTCCCCTAGGGCAAAAGTCCAGCCAAATAGGACTGGCCCAAAGCAAGACCCAAAAACCTGCCACACGTCTAAAGGACCTTTCAGTAGAGACCCATAGAAAAGGGTCAGAAAGCGTCAGACAAATCCGGGAGGAAAAGAGCAAAATCAAAACCAAGATGAAAGCTGCCATTGTAACCTCCCCACGGGTCTCTCACCACATCTGTTCCAACCAGTCCAAGACCAAGAAGCAAGCACAGTTTCTTCACATGTCCCTCTGCTCCACGTGCCCCATCCAGGTCTCCTTGCTGTTCTCCATCTTCCTTTCTTCTTCTTCTCTTCTCTGTAGAAATCTTCTTATCCTCCTCAGCTCCACCCACTTAGGGCGGAACCAGGATTTTGGAACTTCCCCTTTTCCTGGGACCACCCTGTTACAGAGGGAGGCGCTCCATCTCCTGCACTGGCTGAGCAGTCACCGGGAGGCTGCCGGGAAGTCAAGGCAGAAAGTCTGCCCTCGAGGGGCCTCCCTGGGGTGCAGCAGGTTGGCAGCACAGCATCGGGTTCGATCCCTGGCCAGGGAGGGACCCCAGGGCACAGCAGACCTCTCCTGCCTCACCCACTGCTCCCCTCAGCAGTGTGTTTCAGTCCATCTGCCTGTTCTGCTCCCCACTCTGGCTCTGGGGCATCCTCTCACCTCCTGTGACTCTGGCCTGTACCCCAGTTCTTGTGTGCATAAATAAGTCTTAAGAAAATTCTGCCCTTGAGCTTGACTGACTGGGAGGCGATTCCAGTGATTCATGGACTGCCCGAGACACAGTGCGCCCCACAGTGAGCTGTTTATGTGCTGTCTCTGGGGTGCTGGCCTGTGTCCTGTTGGCACCTCCAAGGTGCTCTTCTCAGAATTGTTCTGTCCCCCTAAGAAGCCTCATGAGTTTGGTTTGGAGAAGATAGATCTTAAAAGCGAGAGTGTTGGAATTGAAGCCCAAAGGATGACGGGATTTCAAGCATCAAATAGACATGAGAAGGGCATGTTCGTCTGATAGCAAAGGCAGAAAAAACAAGAACATGGCGGTGGAAATTCTTAAGGATTCCAAGTGAGACACGAGAGAAGCGAATCTGGAGCGACCGGCCCACCTCTGGCTGCTGCTGGGCGCTCGGGAGTTGGAGCTGCTTGGTCCTTAGCCCTCACTGGGAAAGTGTCCCAGTCTTTGAAAGGGGAGAAGAGACTGTAACCTGGAAGATGAGGGGGTGTTCACAGCGGATGCGCAGAGAGTGAGAGGCAGGAACAAGGGCCCAGCTCCTCACAGGTGGAGCCAACACCCCTCGCGCCCCGTGGAGTCTTGGCTGCGGGTGCTGATGAAAGACGCGATCTGAACGCAGCCCCTTCTCTGTACCACTTCCCGCTCGAACTGCTCCTGTTGCCCTTGGGTTGTGTTGTCCTCTCTGGCCGGTGACCTCAGTCCTCCCCCCAGACCTTCCCTCAGCTCCTGCTGATCTCCTCAGCCTTGACCTTGCAGCGCTTCTCCTGCTCTGGGGCTGGTTTATGCTGCCAGCTGCAGGGGGAGGTGTGCACCGCCCTCTTCCTCTTGTGACTGCACGTGCCTACATGCCAGAGCAGACACCTGCGGATCACGTCAAAGGGGTCAAAGTTCACCAGGACTCGGGTGTCAGGTAATGAAGGCCACCCAGTCCTCCAGTGCAGGTGACTCTCCAAGATGCTGGCCCTTTCTTTGGCTTTGGGGCTGAGCTGCAGAGAGGGGAGATCATTCTGCAGCGAACTGCCTGACTGAGCTCACCTTACACGCAACTTTGACCTCCCATTTTAGCCGAGTCAGGAGATAGCGGATCTGAGTATTATCTTTTCTCAATCCACCGTTTGCAATCAGAGCTCTAGCCCTCGTTCTATGAGTCTGCAAGCTGCATGTCAGTCCTTATTTTGTGCCGTGGCCTAGCCAAAGCGCGGAGGACAGAAAGCAAGTGGAACGGCGTCACATAGCCCAGAACCTATGGAGAGGCTACTGCAATAGCCACCCGACTCGCAGGAGAAGAGGTTCTCTCTCTCCCTTATCTCCAGATGCTGCATCTGGATGGACCACCGAAGGAAGGCTTCCTATTTGAGTTAATATGTGAGAACTTCCAAAGGTTCTAAATGGCCTCAGTGAGTGACCGGCCTTCTGAACGGCCAAGGCAGCGAGGGTCTGCAGCTTCTTGATTCTCACTCAAAGAAATATGCAGTCTCGGGTGGGAGGAGTTTCTTGTCAAGCCGAAAGGGAAAAAGGAGTGCAGTGGGGACAGCGCTGTCCCGTGCACCGCACATCGCTGTACAAGGCCGAACCGCTGCCTGCAGGGGCCTGAAGAGGACATGCCCAGCAGCGGGAGCTTGAGGTTTCCTGGGGAAGTGATGCCTGAAGACTTACAGAACTGGCCGGTGCAGACAGGCGATGACTATGGACGAAGCCTGAGATACAAGCAATTACTGGGTCTGTACCATGTTTCTCTAAGAATTGGAACTTTTCCTAAAGATTGTGGGGAACCTCTGATTACTGAACTACATTGAGATGACACAATAAAATATAACTTTATGATATTTATTCTGATCTCAATTGGCTCTCGCTCTCTCTCTCTCTCACAAGCCCCTCTATGTCACCCATTCGGGTCAACCCTCCCCCGACACTCCCTCTGGTGGCAATGCTGTGGGGAGAACCCTATGCAAGCCACAGACACAGGGGAGAAAGAACTCACCGGAGTCAGGGCCGCTAGCAGAAACGGGGACTTGTCAAATACTTATCAGACACTCAAGTGGTCTGCTGCGCCGGGCGAGGGTCCCGGCTCTGGACACGCTGCAGCATCCTCACGGGCTAGGTGCCCGAGTCCTGGGGTGCGAGTCCTGGGGTGTTGAGTCCTGGGGCGCCAAGTCCTGGGGTGCCAGCCCTGGGGCGCCCGCACTGACGGTCTGAACTGGCACAGAGGATCACAGCTCTTGTCAGCGGCCTCCTGAGCAGGCCCACGCAGTCCACCAGCCCTTGGCCCCTCCAACTCCCCACGCGCCTGCGGGCAAAGAGCTGGCTTAGTTTGCGATCTAGTAATCGCCAGGACAGAACAGGCGCAGGACCGCCTCTTGGCTGGGACTGTCTCCTGGAGAAATGACCCCTCGGTGTTTTGGAGGGGGGTGAACACTTTCTTCATCCTGTCATGGGCAGACTGTTTCTCGGTGATAAGCTGACCCCTGGGCCTCAGGTTGGTGCAAGCAAATGGCTGGCTTCGTTTTGAGCCCCTGCCTGAGGTGAGTTGTCTGTCGAGCAGCAGCTGGCTGGCAAGCGGGAAGCCAGAGCAGACGGCGTGCCAGTTGGGGCGGGGCAGAGAGCCCGCACTAGAAGGAGGACGATGCACCCGTGCCCTGTCAGGGAGCAAGACGCTTCCTGTTCTTCGAGGCACCTGTCCCATCCCCAGAGCTGGTGATAGTTTTGTGGATTGCAACATAAGTAAAAAGTTCAAACTAAAACTCCTTTGAGGAAATGCCAGGCTTAGCAGGTGACCTGGGGAACTGAACTTTTTGTTACTATATTTCTCACTGGAGATCAACACACTGAAATTCTGGTTTTGCCTCTGGGCATAGATGTACTATAACAAAAACGCTGCATAGAAATTAATTCAGACTCTTTTATATTCCTTTCTAGCTTTCATATTCAAATGCTTGGCTGAGGGGAAGTATTTTAAGGGCCAATTGAGAAATTAGATGGTATTGGAAAATACTGGTAATGTTACTTGTAGTAGCTGATGATTATGTAGAAACATACTCTTACTCTGAAGAGGGAGATATTGTGTGTTTTAGGTGAAGTTTCAATGCTTGCAATTTACTATCAAGTGGAAAAATGCCAGGATATATAGGTGTTTACCATGCTATTTTTGAAATTGAAAATGTCCATAAAAAATACTTGAAAAAAAATTCTAACCCTGGAGAGCACATTACATAAGAAGACTAACTTGAAATGGGCATTGAAAATCATGTGGGGTCTTTATAGAACCCCTTCTTTATTATTATTTAAAGATTTTATTTATTTATGCACACAAGAACTGTGGTACAGGCCAGAGATGTGCGGGATGAGAGGACCCACCAGAGACACAGTGGGGAGCAGCACAGGCAGATCAACTGAAACACACTGCTGAGGGGAGCAGCAGGGAGACAGGAAGAGTCTGCTGTTCCATGTGGGTCCCCTTCCTGGACGGCGATCGAACTCATGCCACAGTGGCTGTGGACGCCCCACAGTGTGGTGCTCAACCCCTTGTGCCACCAGGGAAGCCCCATGAACCCTTATTTTTTAGGAATATTTTTTAGGTTAACTGAAAAGATTAGGCGGATGATACAGAGACTTCCCATATAGCATCCACCTTCCTTCCCCTGACCCCCCCCCCCAACCCCTCAACTCAACTCATATTGTTACAGTAGAGGAACCTGCATCACACATCATAATCAACCCCAAACCACGGTCTTCTTCGAGCTCCCTCTCGGTGATGTCCTCCCACTGGCTGGACAGAAGCAGAATGACATGTGTACACTAGATCATCATGTGCAGTGTTCTTAAAGCCTGAAAACCCTGCAAGCTCTGCAGCCTCCTCCCCTCGCCTGCAGCCTCTGAATGTGCAGTTGGCCTCTTCTGCAGAGTTTGCCTTTCCAGAAGGCTACAGAGTGGGAAGGACCCAGACTTAGTCATTTCAGATTGTTTTCTTTCACTTAATAATATGTGTGGAAGGTCTTTCAATGACAGCTCATTTCTTTTCAGCCTTGAGTAATATTCCTGGCTTGATAACTCATTGCTTTGTTTCCGGGCACTGAATAATATACAATTGTCTGGACCCACCATGGCTGACTTATCCTCTCACCTACTGAAATGGCTTCTGATTGCTTGAGTGCGGCAGCTGCTGCAAACATGTACGTGCAGGGTTTCATGTGCCCTAAGCTTCCAATTCCTCTGGGTAAATACAAAGAATGATTGCTGGGTTGGATTATAAGAATTCATTGAGTTTTCTAAGAAATTACCAAACTGTCTTACAAAGCAGCAGTATCATTTTCTATTCCCATGAGTGATGGAGGGTTTTTGAAAGGCGGGTTTGTTAAAAGCATTTTGTCTTTGGTTAAAAAAGTGTTTTTGAAATAATTTTAACTGATTTATTAACTTATAAAATTATCTTCAGTATACTATCTTAAATCTTATGCTGAGAATAAAGGTATATACTAAATTTTGGAAATTGAGAGACTGGATAGTCTAAGATACAATGGTCGCATTTAGGAAAGGCTTGAGTCAGAAAGATGAGCTGAAATTTTATCAATAAATGATTTTTCATATACAAATTGCCACTTTGCTTATACCTTTTTCACATAAAAGTTTAAATCAGCCTTTCAACTAGCTCCGATGGTTTCCAGTATATTCAACACGAACCCACACTGAAAACATGACTCCATCACAATTATGTTTCTCAGTGTTTATAAAGCACTCTTTAGAAAGATGTAGCTATAGTTGGGTAAAGCTAAAATGAAACTGATGTCGTTTTTTGAGTGTGGGGTTCTTGGGCTCACTCTGGGAAAGGTCTCCCCAGAGCCCCCTGTTTGGCAGCACTCAGTGAGTTCCCAGGCGAGTTTCTCCAAGAGGCAGAGACGCAGACATTTTAAGAGCAGGTTTATTAGGCAAAGGGACAGGATGGTACAGGACACTCGCATAGACACAAGCGGGCAGGAAGAGCTGCCCCAAAGGGACAGGTCTGCTGAGAGAGGCCTGCGTGGGCCAGGCTGCGGCCTTGAGGGAGCGGCCTCTGCTGAGGGTCTGTGAGAAGCCCCGGCAGGTGCAGGTCACGGCAGGCAGGAGGCCGCTGCCCTGCAGAGGAGAGAGCTGGGGAGGAGAAGCCCCTGCCGGTCATGGTGGGCAGAAAAAGGCTTTCTGCATGGTGGGCAGAAAGGGGGCTGCCCCATTGTGGGGTAACATTAGGTTTTTATCATATTTTGGCAGGGAGGGCCCATCTCTGTGGGTAGCTGGTTTATTCCTTCACCTTCCTGTTAGTGCTCCTGACACGCCCTACAGCAGTCCCAGCCCTTTCCCCTTTCCCCTTTCCCGGTCTTGTATTTCTTAATCTGGGCGTTGAGCCCTAAGGGTCTTGGTTAATGTTTTATGCTAATCCCTTCTACTCTTGACCTTGTGTCTCCTCCATTCTTTATCCGCCATCAAAACCATTTTCATCTTGAAAATAAGGACTACAAATCATAAACATAGAATGTAGCAAAACAGGTCTTGGTTTTTCCTCTATACAAGGGCTTGAAAAAACTATGGAGAAAAATAAGAAACTCAAGAAGTTGGGCTCAGGAAATATAAGGGTTTGCTTTTTGAGTCAGGACACCGAGACTAGATGAAGGAAGTGCAGGAGCGGTGGGCACCTATTTCCGGGAAGTTCCTGGCCTGGTCCCTGCAGAGCCGGCCTTCCTCTCTTCTCTCTCTTTTACACCTGCCTCCGCCTTCCGCACAAGCCCGCTGGAAAGGGGAGGGTTAGCTTCTCAGTGGGGGCACGAGGCCAAAGGGAGGTGTGGGCAGTGGCCACCCTCCGGCAGTCCTGGGGGCACATCCCGCTGTTAGGGACGCGGAGCCCCTCTGCTTGGTCAGGTGAACTTTCGCGGGGGGGGGGGGGGGGCGGAGCTTGGGAGCTACTGAGTTAATCACTTAAATTGCTTAAAATTTTCTTTGCTAGAAGGGACTTAGCTTTGAGTTACCCGGAGAGAGTGGACCTTCTCAGCGCGCACGGCTGGACCATCCTGGGACAGCCAGGCTGCTGACGGGTCACACTTCACCGTACACATCTCCTCAGACCGAGTCGCGTCCGTGTCTGCCCTGCCCGGGAGCCCCTGGCCACGCACCCAACACGACAGACGCGCAAACGGCGATGGGATGGGTCTGGGATGGGTCTGGCTGCGGCGTCGGGCGGGCCAGCAGGGCGAGCCCTGGGCCAATCGGGGACGCCACCCCTCCCCCGGGACGGACCCCAGCCAGCTGGAGAAAGATGGATCCCTGTCCTCTGTGCGCGTTTTTGGGGCTCAACCAAGGCGCCTCGGAGGAGAGGGGCGCCGCCAGCGTCAGGGCACGGCGTCCTCATCCCGCCGCGTCTGTGCCGCGGGAGCCGAGCCGAGCTCGGCAGGAACAGCGCTTCATGCTCGCGATGCACCGCACCGAGGGCCGCTCCAGCCTGCGGGACCCGCGCGGCCGCCCGGGAGCGCGGGGCTCCCCCCCACACCCCCTCCCCAGCTGAGCAGGGGGCGGGCCGGGCGGGCGGGGCCTGGAGACGTCGCGGCTCGGACGCGCCGCCGACTTGTTTTCGTGCTCACAGCCTCGGGGACGCCGCGGGGCTCGCGCCTGCCCGCCCGCCCGCCCGCTCCGGCCCTGCCCGCAGACCCGCCCGCGCGGCCCGACCCGGGAGAGCGACGCGGCAGCGCAGCGAGCCGGCCTGCCCGGACCCCGCGCCGCGGCCACCATGAAGTTCCAGTACAAGGAGGACCACCCCTTCGAGTACCGGAAGAAGGAGGGCGAGAAGATCCGCAAGAAGTACCCCGACCGGGTGCCCGTGAGTGTCCGGGCCGGCGCGGGGCGGGGGGGGGGGGATGCCGGGGCGCAGCGGGGCGAGGGGCAGCCCGGGCCCCCTCGTTCGGCCGAGCGGGGCCGGGGTCTCGGCCACGGTGTCCAGCGCCGCGCCCCGTGGGTCCCCCTCCTCGGAGGACGCCTGCGCGTGACTCAGCAGAACCCCGGACGTGCGGGCCCCAGGGCCCAGCCTCGGCCTGTCGTGCGGGGATGACGCGGTTCGCCTGCGGGGTCGCCATCGCGGGGAAGACGGGCTCTGGGGAGACGGGCGAGGGTCTGCGCCCAGGGAGCTCCCCCTTCGCTGCTTCTCCCCAGGGCGGTGGGCGCCGAGCCGGCGCGGGTGCGGGGACGCCCCTACGCGGGTGCGCTCCCGAATTGTGCGGGGGCGGGGGCGGGCGCGTGACGCCGCCTGGAGCAAGGTCAAGGCCTCTGGTGAGGCCGGGTCGCCTGGTCGGCCCTGGCCAGGTGCTCGGGTGTGTGTGTGTGTTGGGGGGGCGGCCGCCCCGCGATGGGACTGCAGGACGGTGGGGAGGGTCGAGGCCTGATTCCTGTGGAGAAGCCGCGCAGGCCAGAGAGAAGCGAGCGCCAGGGAGCTCCTGCATCCGGGCGCTTTCCCAGCCCCCTCCGCCCTGCGCCTTCTCCTGTCGCTGAGCTGGGAGCGGAGCAGGAGCCCTGGAGCGGCCCCAGGGAAGGGCCCAGCAGGATTTGGGCGCTGCCTCAGCCAGAGGTGGGCGATTGCACGTTATCTTCAGACAGGGCCTGTAGAGGGAACTTCAGGGGACTCACAGGTGCAGGGATTGGTTATCTGATGCCCTTTGACCTGCAAGTACTCCTGACGCCTGCCCCGACAACCTCAGGCCTGCGTGGACACTCCGCCAGGGCTGCTCCATTCGCGAGCTGCAGGGCGGCCCTGCGGACCCGGGTGCAGGCCTGCCTGGTGAAGGGGCGCGCGGGCGCTGGTCTCCGGCCTCGCGCAAGGCTGCACAGGCGGCCTCTTGCACAGCGCGCGTCAGAGTGACAGCGTCTGCTGCCCGCCCTGCGCCTGGCAGTACTCTGGGTGCTCTGGCCACGCTCGTTCACGAGCCCTCCTCCGCGGGCTCTCCCTTCTGCAGAGAAGCGGCCGATCGGAGCATCCAGTCGCTCCCTGAGGGACTCGCATGGCCGCTCTCAGGCTGCGCGGACGCCCCGGCCTCCCTGCGGCCCGCAGGCCTTGGGGTCTCCCGACTCAGGAGTGCTTTCCGCCAGTGCTCTCCCTTTCTCCGTGGAGAAACGCGCTGTGGCCCAGGAGGGTGGCCCAGTAGGGGATGCCGGGAAAGGACCCAGAAGGCAAGATGACATCCGTTTAGCCAGTGCGAGGCTCTGTGGAAGTCACAGACGCTGAAATCTACCTGTCCTGGGTCTAACCAAAATTCCTCTCTCTGTCCTCAAAACGAGCCCTTCCAATTTAATTACTCATGTGCATTTGCCCAGAATATTTAGCTAATCCTCCCCATGAGCCATGAGTTCCTTGCTCATGGCTCAGTGTTGAATGTTTAACTTTCTGTGAATTATCACAGAATGTGTCAGCGCTGAGGTCCAGCCTTCGGGTCTTGTGGTTCCACAAGTTGAGGGTTTTTTAAAAAATTTTATTAATACACACAAGAAATGGGGTATGGGCTAGAGGGGGCAGTGAGAGGAGTCACCAGATTCAGAGTGGGGAGCAGAACAAGCAGATCAACTGAAACACACTGCAGAGGGGAGCAGCGGGAGACAGGAGAGGTCTGCTGTGCCATGTGGGTGCCCTCCCTGGCTGGGGATCAAACTCGCTCCACAGTGGCTGTGGATGCCCCACAGAGAGATGCTCAACCCCCTGCACCACCAGGGAGGCCCACGAGTTAAGTTTTAACCAGAACTCAGCGCTTGGCGGCAGCTCCTTTGCGCTCAGCCTGAGTTGCTTCTGGCTGGGACCGTCTCAGGTGCTGAAATGTGCTTGTTCTGGGAACAGCGTTAATCTAGCCTGTGCACAGCTTCTGTTTGCAGAAGAGGAGCAGAGTAAATAAAGTCCCTGCCAGCGGTCACATGCCTGCTGTGTCACAGCCCTCTTGTGCCCTGGTCCCTGATGGGTCATTAACTGGTGTTTAACCCCCGCTGCTCCGGCTACACCTGGGAATAAGGGTGCTTCTCCTGAGAGAGGCAGGCTTGAAGGTTCTTGCGATGCCTGTAATGGCTGCAGTGTACTGAAAACTAGCAGCATGGCAGGGAAAGGTAGGAACAGATTCTGTCCTTTGTGAAGTGTGCGAACAGCTCTTCCCAGCCTTAGTCACCTGTCACAGACTCCAGGACTGAGCGGGGGCATCTCTCCAAGGTCAGTTAAGCAAGTAGCTTTGTGCTTCCTCAAAACCTGTTTTTTCTCTGGAAAACCAAAGCCATAGTGATTTCTCACCCCGTCTTGTTTCTTCCAGATTTTTCCTGCCTACCAGATTCTTACAGGTAGTCAGCTTCAGCTTTTGCTCTCTCTCTTTTTTTTTTTTTTAACATTTGTTGTAATTTTCATGTATCTGATGGATCAGAACTGCCAGGCTTGTGTCCCTGTGAGATAGTGACTGTTTCCTTGGTTAATTTTATTAACCTGCCGCCTTCCTCTGAAGCGCCTCCTGCTTTTTCTTTTATTTTCCAGTTCACATATTTATACCACAATTTATATTAATTTGGAAATTTTAAGCGTGATTATGTCCCTTTGGCCCTCCTGGCATGTGGGTCTCTTCCCCTGGGTATATAAAGTAGGCTTTAAAATCTTTTTCCATTAAAATTTGAAATCTTCCTAAGTCCTATGTCTAGCAAACTCTGTAAACTTTACAGAACGGGGGCCTCCCTGGTTGTGCGGAGGGTTAAGCAATGAACTATGGGGCAAAACGCAGCCACTGCAGCACCGAGTTCCATCTTTGCCTCCGGCCAGGGAGCTGACCCCCAGGGCACAGCAGACCTCTACTGTCTCCTGCTGCCCCCTCAGCAGTGTGTCTGTCAGTGGGTCTGCCTGTTCTGCTCCCCCCCTCCACCCCACACACACTGTCTCTGATGAATCCTTGCACCTCTGGCCTATACCCCAGTTCTTGTATGCATAAATACATAAATCTTAAAAAAAAACAACAAACCTTTACAGAACATTGTCACCTACATCTTACGGATGATGCCACCGCACTGTGTTGGAACAGGACTTGTACTCTTGCGATGCTGAATCTCTGGAGGCTTAATCTCGACAACCTGTTGAAGGTCACGCTTGTTCTTTAACTTTCCTGTTCTTGTGGCTTGTCTCCGGGGTGACTGTGTTTTCTAAAGTAAACATTTACGATGGATGATTTTGTTCTAGAATATTAAATATTTATGGTTGAGAATAAAACCGTATTAAACCCACAGATCACACAGCATCTGTCCAAGCAGTCCAGATATCGCGACTTCCTGGGATGAACAGACGCGCGAGTAGAAAACTTTCTTTTCATCTGGTAAAATACACACAGCATAAAAATGGCCATTTTAGACTAAATGCCACTGACTTGTACACGAAATCCACGTCTTACTAATTGCTTTGTCAGAGGACTTGGTAGAAAGGACACAATCTGCCCAGGCAGATTAAATAACTATTATATAATTGATATGTATAAATATGTAGTCATACTAAATACATATCTGTAGTATATAACTTAGAGATGTTTAAATATCTTATAAGTTTACACACTTGAGAAGCCATTAATTTGTTTTGCTTTTTAAAAGATTTAATCAAATGCTAGCGATTTTTCCTTTTGTTTGCATACTTACTTGGCTTTGGGAGCACAGCTTTCCTCCACGCCTTTCACCAGTGCTCCAGCAAGGTCAAAGTCGAAGTGGACATGTATCTCCTCTGTTACCTGATTTTACTTATTTGCTTTATTTTTTATACCTGCATTTTTTCCCACATCCTTGTTCCTCTCAAGTATAGCCCCCATAGAATTCCCCACCAAGTCACCGTGAACTGTCACCAAAACCCTAACACAACCAGTGCTGGTAAGTGGATTAGGTACTGACATCATATTACAGAATGTCACACCAGTGGATCCCTTTTATTTTATTTATTACTTTATTTCACTCCATAGGTCCTTGAATATACTGTTTTGTAGTGATAATTGAAAATTTTGACAAAGTACTAAATTTACTTATTTTTTTAAAGATTTATTTATTTTATGCATACAAGTACTGGGGTACAGGCCAGAAGAGGGGTGAGAGGACTCACCAGAGACAGAGTGGGGAACAGAACAGGCAGATCTACTGAAACGCACTGCTGAGGGGCAGCGGGGAGACAGGAGAGTCTGCTGCGCCCTGTGGTCACTCCCTGGCCGGGGATCGAACTCGTGCTGCAGTGGCTGCGGATGCTTTATAGTGTGGTGCTTAACCTTTGCGCCAACAGGGAGGCCCCCAAAGTACAAAATTTATACCACTTTATCAATGCGTAAGGAAAGAACAAAACTAAACGTTTCTCGTGACCACCTGAGAAAACCCAGAGTCCTGATGTTCTAATTCAATGCAGCGAGGGTGCATCAGCAAGGTGAGCTGTCCTCGCTCAGAATCAGGGTGCTCTTTAGTGCTCGTGCGTGTCTTCCGGCATCCCTGTACTGCGCGAGAAGCTCTCACTTCCTGAGGATGCCCATTTCCCCATGTTTGTGTGGTAAAGGAGGAGTAAGACGTGGAGAACTTCCAGTGGGTCGAGACAAACTCATTTTGACCCTAGGGGTTTGGAAGGAACAGCACTGTTCTGAGTTCCTGATCTCCATGCGCTCTCTCCTCCCAGGTGATCGTGGAGAAGGCCCCCAAGGCCAGGGTGCCGGACCTGGACAAGAGGAAGTACCTGGTGCCCTCCGACCTCACTGGTAAGAGGCTGCCCGCCCCGCCCCCCCAGGGCAAGGCGCCCCTAGTCCTTCCCGGCCTGACGGGGTGATGACGTGAAGGACTGCAGGGAGTGAGGGAGCGGCGGGCTTCTCCTGAGAGGGGATCCAAAACGGTGCCCCCATTCGTCTCGCTCACTCGCAGCAGAGAACAAAGCGGTAACGCAACAGCGGATGCGTGTTTATCCACCACGCGTGCTTCAGTTCCATGGCTGGGAAGCCAGAAGCGCTTCCAGGGTCACGTTTTCGAGGTTCCCTGTGGAGCACGTTGCCCGAAGCCCCAGTTCTCCCGCCTCGTGGCTGTTGTTTACATCACAAGGATACAGTCACTCCCCACCTCGATCCTCAGTGGAATTGTTAGGGGGAAAAACCCTCCTAAATGAATTATACAAATAGGTTATAAACTTTAACCCCCATTCCAAACCTACAAAATCCAAAGACTACAAATCCCATAAGGTCATTACAGCAAACCCATTTTATATTAGGGTTGCCCTGTAACAGAATGGCTGCAGAATGCAGGAAATGCGGGCAGGAAGCTGTGGCTGCATCTGCTCTGGGGCAGCGGACGTGGCACGGGGCTTCTGGGGCTCATCAGAGCGCTCAGCGGGAGGGATGAGCCCGCCACGCTGCAGTGGGGCTGGAGCCGCCTGCCGGCCGAGCCCCGCACCTCCGGCACGCCTGTGGTCGGGCGAAGACCTGGAGCCGTTGCAGGGCAGCTCACAACGGGCGTCTCGCTCTAGATGTCCGCAGTGTCCGCGGCCTGGAGTCCAGCGAGGGAGGGGAGGGCAGCTTGGGCACTCGGCGCCTCGGTGTCCGTCGGGGTCTGCCGGTCCTGGAGCGCTCTGCAAGCCGTGGCGCGGGGTGTGGGCCAGCGCAGAGGCTCCGAAGCTGGGGCTGTGGAGGCGCCGGGGCAGGAGCAGGTTTTGGGGACTTACCCTTCCTGATCCCTTGGCTTCTCCCTTGCTCGCTTTTTCTGAAACCGTTTTCCTTCTTGCAGTCGGCCAGTTCTACTTCCTCATCCGGAAGAGGATCCACCTGAGGCCTGAGGACGCTTTGTTCTTCTTCGTCAACAACACCATCCCCCCCACCAGCGCCACCATGGGCCAGCTGTACGAGGTGACGCTTAGCGCCTGCTTCTGCTGCGCGCCAGCGTGGCTCCAGCGTTGGGAGCAGTCTTGGGCAGGGCGTTGGGGTTGACTTACCAGGGTCTCCTCTGTGCCTGGGTCCGGCTCAGGGGTGAGACTGCCCTGGCCCTTTGCTTCTGGGACGCCTACGGGATCCAGCTTTTGGGGTGCCCTGCTGGATGCAGCTCCCGGGGCGCCTGCTGGATGCAGCTCCCGGGGCGCTTGGGGGAGGCAGGCAGTGCTTGTGCATGCTTCTAGGTCTTGCCTTGCTCTGACGGTTTCCTCACGTGGCTCGTCTCCCTGGAAGCAGCAGGAAGCAGCTCCTGGCTGCAAACATAAATGCAAAGTACAGTGAAGTGCAAGACTAAGGCAGGTCTACAGATGGATTCCTTTGGTTTGATGGATGGGCTCAGCTGGGGCTAACTCGTTTCCTTGGTAACTCTCAGGCTCTAACAGGAGCCCTGATAGCAACTGGGGTGCCGCTTGCCTGGGGTGAAAGGGTACGGCTCCTTAAGGGCGTAGGAGCTGCCTCCTTCCCTGCGCCTTTGGAGACCTGCCAGAAGCCTCACCAGCTCCGTCCTAGCTGACTCCCTCACGCGCCCCTGCGGTCTGCTGTGCCTGCTCCCCTCGGGGTGTGGTCCTGAGACCGCGTCACCTGCTCAGTCCTCCCATGGGTCCCCCTGTGCCCCCCCCCCACTCCCCGCACCCCACCGCGAGCCTGGGCGCACAGACCCCAGAGCCACGGCTGCGGCTGACGCCCCCTCTCCCCGACTGACGCCCCCTCTCCCCGCAGGACAACCACGAGGAGGACTACTTCCTGTACGTGGCCTACAGCGACGAGAGCGTCTATGGCGAGTGAGGCGGAGGCCGGAGGGCGCCTGGACTCGGGGGAGAGGGAGGGGTGTGGGTCGGGAGCGGGGCTCCCGCCGCGGAGGAGGCTGGGACGACGCGGGACTGCTGACCACACGCCATCACGTTTTCACACGCTCAATTGATATTTTTTGCTGCTTTCTCGGCCCCGGGAGGGGGAAAGGTGTCGGGGCAGAGCTGTGGCCGGCTTCGCCGGAGGAGGGGGCCGGGACTTCACGGCGTCCAGCTGCGAGCTCCCTTCCCTGCTCTTCTCAGACGGCGGGCGCGGGCGCGGGGCTGGACGGCCGTGGGGCAGAGACCTTGTCTGACACTCGCAGTCAGGCCGGGAAGGGGCCGGGGACGCTGGCCACTCCAGGGGACCAAGGACTCGCTGAGCTTAGCACACCCGGCCGATCGCTCCCTCCCGCCGGGCACCTGCACACAGCACTGCACCCGGGACCAGAAGGACAGGGGTCCGAGCCTCGGGCACAGCAGCCGGAGGCCCGCAGACGGCGGCACCAAGCTGGAATCACTCAGCGCGAGCGTCTCGCTGCCCTGCTCCCTGGTGCCCGCGGCCCGGCGCTGTCCTTGGGAGCCCGCCTGGCGGTCCCCAGCAACCTGCGCCTCCACCCTCGTCCCACACCGGCCCCTCCTCGGGCGGACGATGTCTGAGGAAGGGGCTGGCGTAGGGCGCAGCTTCCAGCCCTCCCTGCCGGTCCTCGCTGCTGCCGCCGCCCGCCCCGACCCCTGCTCCCCCGCTGCAAGCTGGAGAAGCCTCGGATGCGCCGCCATTCGCAGGAGTCTGTTGGTTCCGATTTATGTTCGGCTAAGGTGGGTGTGACCGCGGGCGGGGGAGCAGGAGCGACACCCAGACCGCATTCAGTTCATCTCAGCTCCTGGGAAGGGGCCTTCTCTGGGGAGCCGGCGTCTGTCAGCTGCAGGAGTGATGCTGTCAGCCAAGGAAATAAAATAAGTGCGTACTTTCAAAACCCACCCGTCCACCGGCGTTGCCTTTTTTATTTTATTTTTTAAAATATTTCTGCACACAAGAACTGGGGTGCAGGCCAGAGTTGTGGGGGTGAGAGGATGCACCAGAGACAGTGGGGAGCAGAACAGGCGGGTCCCCTGACACACTGCAGAGGGAGCAGCGGAGACAGGAGCGTCTGCTGGCCCTGGGGTCCCTCCCTGGCCAGCGATCGGCCTCCCCCTACAGTGACTGCGGAAGCCCCACAGTGTGGCCCTCAACCCGATGTTGCCTGGTTTAAAGAGTCTCACGGGAGCGGCTCTGAGCGGAACACTGGGTGGCTGCGGAAACGGCTGGCGTCTCGCTGGGTGAGCCGTGCCCACCCTGCTGCTCACCGGCTGGCGCTGGTGGCCAGAGCGGAGGGCGGCGGTGGCCCGGCGGGCGCTGGCGGTGAAGGCCCGACCTCCCCTCCGCAGAAACAAGCCTCGCGGGGCTCGCCCCTCTCTGGAGGCTGGAGGCAGCGGAGCGCTGCTGCAGGGCTGGGAGGCGGGGGCGGCCGGGCCTGCTGTCTGCTGCGCTCAGAGGCCGCTGACTCAGCCTCGTGTGGGCGTTTGCGTTTCCAGCCTTGACGCGGCTGCCCGGCTGTTGCTCTCCCTGCGGGCTTGCTGCAGCCCAGCGGCCGGCTGCCCGTCCCGCCCCGGTCAGCGAGTCACCGGCACCCCGCACCCCCGGCGGAGGCGGCTCTCCCTCTCCCCGTCGCCGTGAGGCCCACGCTCGGTCAGGAGGCCGCGGCGGGCGTGGGCGCGTTCGAGGCGCAGAAACGGGAGAACAAGCGTTTTCGCTCCCGAGGCTCCCGAACACAGTCGGGGCGCAGAGACCAAGGCAGCACCCACCCAGCCCCAGCGTGAGGCCGGGAGGGTCCAGTCGGGGCTCGAGGGGCGGGGACGGCCAAGCGTGGCGGGCAGCATGGAGCACCAGGGCGGCCGCGACGTCCAGCTGCTGTCAGGATGCGGCCAGCGGCACCTGCCACCGGGTGCTGCTTGTTTGTTTGCTTTTAGTTTATTCATTTCCGTACAGTGCCCGCTTTCCCGTCTAGGTCAGTCCCCGTGGCGTCCCCCCACCGAGTCACCGTGCGCCGTCAGCACGGCCCCTGCGCTCTGCCGTCCGGCCCTGACCCAGCCCGCCCTCTTCTGCGCATGACTCTGGTTTGCGGTCGTCTGTTCGGTTCGGTTTTGTTTTCCCTTTGATCCCCTGAGATCCTCCTGCAAGTGAGACCATCCGGAGTTTTCTTCTCGCTCCTGACTCACCTGCAGAGCACAGTCCCTTCCAGCGCCCTCAGTCCTATTAGAATTAGGCTGGGAGCTGCGTTTTGGGCTGAGGAGACTCACCACAGCCTCCACGGAGACTCGGCCAGTCTTGAAGGGGAGTAGCAGGTCCTAGCCCCCCCTTGGGGAGGTGGGGAGTGGGGTCTGCGCCTTCCCGGGCTTGTCCCACCCTCCACCCCCGGCTGGAGTTGTCTTGCTCCTTTCAGCGTCGCGTTAAAGTGGGTGTGTGGACTCGTGAACTCGGGGGGTTAGGCGGTGACTCGCACTCGCACTCCGCACAGCCCTGGGCGCCGGGCTTCTCGGGACAGCCAGTCGGGCGCACTGCCAGCGTCTGGCCCCGAGGGCCCCGGAGCGAAGCGGCCTCTCCAGGCCCGCTCTGGGCTCACCACGGGCACCAGCTCTGCGCCGCGCCTGTCCCTAGCTCCGGGCCGGGTCTGCGTGACTTGGGGCAGGGAGGCCCGTGCGCCTGACGCCCCTCCAGGTGGCCCGCAGGACAGTCCGCTCCTTTCTGGGAAGTGAATGGGTCGTGAGCGCCTCCCGGTGTCTGCTCGAGCTCATCTTTCCTCGGGCGCGCTCGTGCTGTGGAAGGTCAGAACAAGCCCCTTGTCGTTCTTTCCCGCGTGAAGCCCGTGCTTCGGGGGCGCGCGGGGCCTCCCGGCTCTGCGTCCGCCCGCGGTTCAGGGCAGCCTCGGCCCGAACTCCGGCCCCGCCGCCGCCCTGTGCCCGCGGACCGTGCCCGCCCGGCCTCCTCGCCCAGGGGGTGACTCCCGGCTCGGCCGCTGCCCCTGCTGCTGTCCCGGAGTGACCCGGGGCCACGGAGCTGGTTCTGTGGGCCGCTATGATAACGTCCTCGAGGAAAAGAAAGAAAAACCCCAGAACTAAAAACAAGACTCCTTGGCCCGAAGCCGAGGCCGGTGGTGTCTGTCGCCGGCGGCTCCATGTGTCCTGTGTCGCTGCTTCTCTGGGTCTTCGGCTTTGAGTTCACCAGCGCTGGTGTCGGTAACTACAGCCCCGCAGACGCTGAAGGCCGAGGAGGCAGCCTGGGAGCGGCCAAGGGCGCGGCTGACCTGGGGCACCGCACCTGCCTGGTGACAGTGCTGGCAGGAGGGCGTCTCTGTCAGCTGCGTGGGCCGCTCTCCGAGCAGCGGCGCCCTCTGGCTCGCTGAGGGTGCCCATTAGCTCCCAGCACTTGCAGGAAGCAGCTGGCAAAGGGCAAGGCTCTTTCTTGGGTCGGAGCTGAGACATTTCCTGTTCTAGGCAGAGGCAAGTCTCCTAATGCGCCCCTGTCGCTGGCACCCACAGGAGCAGTCACCTACTCCCTGCCACATGAACACGGCGCTGGGCCCTCAGGCAGGTGTCGTGAGCAAACAGCTGCCTCAGACACAGCCCTTGTCCTCACAGCGTTCACGTGTAGGGCAGTTTGTGCGTCTGCCACATGTAACCAGCCCATTCCGGTGACAAGCTCTGCAGAACGCTTTCTGCCTGCTCTCTGAGGCCCTCCCCCGCTTCACACAGGTCGCCCCCAGGATTAGCTCAGCACAGGGCTGCTAGCCATGTCTCGGGCAGAGCTGATGGGGACAAAGCACCTGCTGCCGCATGGACGGAGCGCTAGGCTAATCTGCCCAGTGGGAGGGGGCTGGCCAAGATTATCAGGAAGAATACAGCCCACGGGGACTTGTATTCTTTGCATATCATGCATCACGGCCTCCCTGTTACTTGGGAGTCGCGTGCAGAGACTCGTGTTGACGCCGAGCGTGGTGAAATGGGCGCGCAGTGACTGCTCGGCTGGCTGCCAAGTAGGAGGAAGGACGCTCCGCTTTCCCAGCTCACTGCTGTTTCGTTTGACGACTGTCTCCTGCCCGCACTGGCGAGCGCCAGTAGCTCTGGCTTCGCTTCTCTGAGCTGGCTCGGCCGCAGGCCCCAGCCCCGGCCCAGCGTGGAGGGCGGCGACCGTCCGAGCCCTGGGTCCTGCCGCAGCCTCGCCGCGCCCTGGTCTGACACGCAGCCAACCGGAGCACACGCTGACTCCTCCGCCGCCCGAGCCAGCGGCTCCCTGGACGCGGCCGCGCTGAGTGGGTGAGCGGACAGCGGGTGGGTGAGCCGGGCTGACCCCACTCTCCGTGGGACTCGCCACGCTCGAAGCAGAGTACGTCCCGGAGTAGTTCAAGAGGAGCGAAGGGCCCAAGTGCGAGCGAGCTTGCTTCTCTGCGCCGAGCCCTGCGTGCCCCGCGCCGCTGCTCACTGTTCGCGGAGCCAGGTTGTTCTAGCCCTCGGGTGCTCCTCCCTGGCTGCCCTGCTCAATGCCCCCCAGGCGCGGCAGCCACAGGAGGGCGAGGGTCTGGCCAAGGAACCAAAAGCAGGAGCTGAAACAAAGCAGTTGCATTTTCCACGGGAGCAAGTTCAGGCTTGGTGTGAATGGCTCATCCCCGCGGACAGCCACCCCCAGCTGACGTGTCCACTGGTGCGGCCTCCTCAAGGCCAAAGGCAGCACGTGTCCCCCAAAGCCAGTGGGGAGTCCGGGAGGACGTGGTGGGCTGGCCAGCTGCATCAGGACGGGCGGGAGGCGCCCACGAGGCTCCACTCAACTCACAGAGCTAGAGCAGGAAGATGCAGCCTGAGGCTGGGGCAGCGCCTGCCGGGCTGGAGTCCGCAGAAGGAAAACAACCCGGGTCCCGCAAGTCCCTCTCAGTGTCCAGCGCTCTGGGAACGTGGGCAGCATGACTCTTGGTGCAGTTACAGTACCCGATGTCTCTACGACTGTTAAAGCATGCGGACATTTTACATATTTATTTTGCATTATTTATTTGAGCCAATCTTAATTTCCAACTTGTGTTTTCGATCCCGCAAGGTCTGCGGCCCTCTCTCTGTGTCCCCATGGCCGGCTCAGGAGCCGGGTCCCCCTGGGAGATGAGGTTGTTAAGGGAAAGTGGCATCAGCACGCACAGACGCTCGCCCCAGAAAATGAGGGTTACCATGAACTGAAGGCAGATCACTGAATGTTTCAGATTTAGCTCCTTCTGGCATTGATTGACTAACCAAAGCACTAGGAGCCCCTTTATCTCAGTGCAGGGCTTCCTGCAAAGTTATATAGGAGACATGCTGTAAAAGGAATTTAAAATATAGGATGTGCTGCAATTATGACTTTATTAATGTGTTTACTATGCTAACTGCATAGTAATAAAACAATGTTAGCATTCTTAAATTCCCAGGGCCAGTTTTACTATTAGCATGAAAAGAAACTGAGTTACCTTTGTGAGAGAAGGCAGACTACCCCCTCTTTACACCTTAGCTAAAAGGTCACAGTGACATTGGGTGACAAGAGGAGTACTTTGTTTCTCTCAGTCCTTTCTTTTGCTTATAAGGGGAATAGGAGACAGAGGTAAGTGATTTGTATGGTGTTCCCATTTTTAATCATTTTTGGTCTATGTTACAAAGTAGTATTTGTTATATTTATGCTTCGTGAACTCTTGCAGAAGCTCTTGAAATGCAACTATATACATTTTGAAAGCATTACAGCTGGGATGATGTATTCAAGATCATTGCTGCAGGTGAAAAGCACCCCACTGGAGGGTCACATCCCTTTCAACCTGCCACTGGGGCTTGACAGCTAAGTAAAGACTAAGGTGATGGGAAGACTCTTAAGAGTTTGAAAGACTCTTCAAAGAAGCAGTTTTCAGTGCTTCAAAGAACTCTACCTTTCCACAGTGGCCAGGCCAGTTTGCGTTCCATTCCCACCAGTCACCTTATGACCCAGCGTGTCTGCTCCACTGGAGGACCAAAACCACTAGTTTAGAAGTAAATCTATGCTCCTGTGTTTACTGCGGCACTATTTACAGTAGCGAAGATGTGGGACAACCTAAGTGCCCCCAAACAGGTGGCTGGCTTGTGAACTATGGTTATACACGCAGTGGAGTACTACTCAGCAAGCAAAAAAGATAAACTCAGGCCATTCACAGCATCATGGATGGAGCTGGAAGGGATGATGCTCAGTGAAAAAAGTCAGAAGGAAAAAGAATATCAGATGGGAGGAATATATGGGAAACTGAGCAAAGGGTCACAGAAAGGACGAGAGTTGCAGCTGACCACGCAGGGGAGGAGGGAGCGGGGTCAGAATGGGAGGGAGGAGCACAAGGGAAGGTGGTCCTGCTCTCGGGTGCTGTGGTGGTGGGAGAACCACAGGGCGACCCCGAGGGGGGAATCAAATAACGTACAAAACAACAGTGATGTAAGAACAGAAGTTCAAAGAGGTAGCTCTGCCCACAACAAACAGCATCTTTGAGCTAGAAACCGCAGTCTTCAAAAAGGCAGAAGAAATGACTTATTTCCCCAAGCCCATTTTCTTTCTGCCATAGAAGCAGGCAAATCAAAGGTGACTTTTCTAGTCGATGTGAGCATGTGTAAGGGTGCCAGCTCTTCTATGAATCTTAACTTCCCTGCAGGTTAGTTAGAAGCCACGCCTGCCTTGCAGTATGACTGCGGTTCATCGGAGGCGACCCTACGACACTGCACCTTTCGCTGCCGATGCTTCTCCTCAGGCCCTGAGTCGCGCAGAGCTGGCTTTGCTGGGTGCATCTGGTGTCCCAGGCCCAGCCCCGTGTGTTTCTGCCCGCTCTCGGTGACCGCGCACCGGCACAGGAGACGGCGTGGACGGGTGTCCTCCTCCCGCGCGGCTAGCGCGACTCCCAGAGCTCTCTCATACAGGCAAGGTGCCCTGGGAGCAAGTCAGACGCAGCTCATGGCCAGGACAGGTGTCCGCGGGCAGGCTGCGTCCGCAGGCCCTGTCCTCTCAGCCTCCCGCCTCACTGTCTCCACTCCGGCAGGCTTTCCTTGCTCACTCAGGAAGGTTTTGTGGCCTGAGGCCCTTCAGGGTTTATCCAGGTGTTTGGCATTCGTGTCAGCCACCACCAGAGAAGCAGAGACGAGAGGACAGTGCAGACAGCCGGCCGCAGCTTTGGTGGGCCGCACCCCGGCGGTCAGGCTGGGACGCCCCTTCCGTCTGCCTTTTTACTTTCCCTTTTTAAAATTAGAAATGGGGCCTCCCTGGTGGCGCAACAGGTTAAGCAACGCACTATGAAGCAGACTGCAGCCACCGCAGCACGAGTTCAATCCCTGCTGCCGGCCAGGGAGGGCCCCACAGGGGGCAGCAGACCTCTCCTGCCTCCCGCTGTCCCCTCAGCAGTGTGTTTCAGTCCATCTGCCTGTTCTGCTCCCTGCTCTGTCTGGTGAATCCTCTCACCCCCCGTGACTCTGGCCTGTACCCCAGCTCTTGTGTGCATAAATAAATAAATCTTTAAAAAAATAATAAAATTAGAAATGTCTGTCTTTCTTTTCTCTTCTCCTGTACATGTATTTGACATCATTTTGGTCCCCAGCGAGTCCCCACCATCCAGGCGAGCACCGGCGCCTCAGCCCCCTGTGCCATCCAGCCCCTCCCCGTCGCCTCCTCACCAAGCGCCTCCGCTTTGTCCTTGTCTCTTATTATTATTATTATTTCCCAGCCCCTCACTTGGCTCCCTTATATTCCTCCTCAAAGTGGACACCCGATCTCATCTCTCCACGGAGCGTCACCTCTGCGGCAGCCGCCCGTTGCTGTCTGGATGCCGGCGCTTGCCCTCCTGTGCCTGCAGGCGGGGCCTGGCGCCTTAGGAGCGGGCGGAGAAACTGTGGAAGAAGGAGAAGCTCCCCCCAGAGCCAGAAGCGGGCTGAGGGGTTTGAGGAGAGAAGGAAGGGCACCCCGGGTTCAGCGGACGCAGCGGAGCCCGGCTAAGTACCGGTTGGGCCCCGCCAGGGCTCGTGCTCCGCGGTTCTGGAGCGAGACTGCTGTCGCACTGCCAGAAGTTTCCAGCTGCCTCTGAAGCGGCTGTCGCTCGCGCTCTGGCCACCAGGTGGCGGCGCTGCCGCGTGCGAGGACGCTCCCGGGCCCCCTGCTCAGACGCCCCGCGGCGCTTCTGCGGGGCGCGCGACGCTGCAGAAGCGCAGGGCTGCACGGAGCTAGGAGAGGCCGGCTGATGAGCGACGGTCAGCGTTAAAGCTTCCCCAGAGAATGGTGGTGGGAGCTCCACGGGACCACAGCTGTGCCAAATACAGATAAAGGGAGGAAAAAGGGGCCTCCCTGGTGGCGCAGTGGGCTGAGCAGCGCACTATGAAGCATCTGCAGCCGCTGCAGCACGAGTTCGATCCCTGCCGCCGGCCAGGGGCAGACCCACAGGGCGCAGCAAACCTCTCCTGCCTCGCCCGCTGTTCCCCTCAGCAGTGGGTTTCGGTCAGTCTGCTGTTCTGCTCCCCACTCTGTCTCTACTGAATCCTCTCATCCCTGCACCTCTGGCCTGTACCCCAGTTCTTGTGTGCATGAAAAAATAAATCTTAAAAAAAAAAAAGAAAGAAAAAAAACCTTCCCCCGAAGGAGGAGACATTACATGCTTGTGATTGCTCACTATTTAATTCCCACTCTCTAGTGTCTGTTCCAAAGTGTAGCCCAAGCGGGCATCGGTGTGCAGCAGCTGCGCCTTCGTGCCAGCGAAGGGGCCTCCCTGGAGCCCCCAACAGGGCCGCGTGAGCTAAGGCAGGGGAGCCTCGGGCCCAGCACAGAGGCGCTCCTTGCAGCAGGCTGGAGAGTGAACCGGAACTGAGCTGTCTGGTTGCCGGAGTTCCGGTGGTGCTGCTGGACGGGCTGCGGGCTCATCGCTGCACCACCGCTGACCAGCGCGGCTCCCCCGCGTCCACTGTGTGCCGCGTGGCGGGCGACCGCGCCGGAGGACGGGCAGTGCCGGCCGCAGAGAACATCTAGCTCCCGCACTGCCCGCTGCTCCCCACTGCGCCGCTCTAGTCTCGGGGCGTGCGGGTCTCGGCTGTGCAGTTTCTCACCTCGGCATCGGCGTGCCTCGCCCGCCCACCGTCCAGCAGGCTGCGGCTGCACCACGCTGTGGCTGCGCTGGGAGGTGCGAGCAGGGGCAGGGTTTCTGATGCAAGGACAGGACGCGGCTGTTCATGGGGCCGTGCGGCGCGAGGAGCAGCGGCCGAGGCTGCAGGCGGGGAGCAGGGCCGGCCGCAGGCTGGCGTGGCCTGGTCTCCGGGCAATGCCACCGCCGTGCCACTTCCCGGGGCGGGCGTGACCGCAGGAAGCGGACCCAGCTCTGAGTCACAGCGGCATCTACCCCCTGAGAAAAGAGGCGGGAAGACCAGGAGCCAGGCACCCGGAAGACAGCAGGAGGCCCCCAGGCATTGCTCGGCCTGCGAACACCACATCGAATTCCCCATGAGATCCTTTGCTAACCTAGAAGTGCCTTTAGTAGGTTGTCAGAGGGAAGCGTGTTTGATGAAATGGACTAGAGGACTGATCGGATGGAAAATAAAGGCGCATCAGGAGCAGCAGCTAAGTTGCTGAGGAGGGTTTCAATAACAGTGTGCAAAAACCACCCTGGCTGTTGCATATAAATTTGATTAAGAAGAGTAAACTCAGTGAAAAGAATTACTCCCTGCCCCTAGTTCCTATTGGGCCTTATCACTCACCCAGAAAAGTGGCTGAACTAGAGCAGACTGTTCTCAGAAGAGGCATAAAGACAGCTCGCCACAGAAGAAGGAGCTAGTGCGCAGTGCACATTATTCCTGAACTACGAAGTAAATCAAATAACCATGATTTTTTTAAAAAGCAGTTTTTTTTTTCTTTTTAAGGTTTTATTTTTGTGTAGAAGAGTTGGGGTGCAGGCCAGAGGTTGGGGGTGAGAGGATTCACCTGAGACAGAGCGGGGAGCAGAACAGGCAGATGGACCGAAACACATGGCTGAGGGGAGCAGCCGGGAGACCTGAGAGGTCTGCTGCGCCCTGTGGGGCCCTCTCTGGTGGGGGATGGAGCTCAGGCCAGGCTGCGGAGGTGATAGATAGTGTCATATGATCACATCAATCAGTATGACGGTGTTACCGAAAGGGACTGCTGGGTAGTGCACACTTTGACTTACGCAGTCACTGAGGCGTGCCCGGGGCATGACAAGTAATCAGTAAGTGTCAATTTGTGAGGTGCTAAGTGTGACCAGATGTACTTTATTTTTATGTCCTACGTACTTTTTCCTCATTTATTGACCAAGGTTTGACAATTTCATATATTAGTATTTACTTCCACAAGCAAACATTTATAATTTAAGACGTACAGGATAGCTGTCAGCCCATACTTAACCTTTCCCGTTTAAGAGATTTCCAGTAAGAAGATACAGAGGCTTGTATGCACAGCATGTGAACCAACACGAGATGCCGAAGGGCCTTGACCCCTGTCTTCTGGATAAGGAGATGCAGGAATGGACGCTCGCCACACGCGTCACTGCTTCCTTCCACCTGTCTGGATAAGGCGAGCTCAGTGATTCCGAATAGCTTCCTTGCTGCAAGTATTTCATTTTCAGCGAAATAAAACACCCATTTTCTTCAGAGAAGGACGAGTTACCTTGATAGACAAAAAGTACATACATAAAAATAACTTCATCACCCACAGTCACTCAGGATATTACCAATTTTACGTGATTTTTTACAACTACCCTTCCAGCTCCAAGTCCTGACAATGAGAATTCTTTTAAGTCCTCCACGGGTAGCTCAATATTATATTGATATTATGTTGGCTGATACTGTATTTCAGTTACATACACAAGTCTCAGTGTAACAGGTGCCGTGTGCGATGGAGAATTCCGTGGCGACCCCCACACACCTCTGCTTGCTACAGGATACTGCAGTGTGGGATCTCACTGAGGTTGCTTGTTTTCAGGATGTCTTCTAGACAACGCACTGAAATTCATAAAGTTTGCAAAAGAAAACATATTTTAAGACTTCATCACTTTCAAACATGTGGGACTGCAAATAAAACAGAAATCCATAATTTCTTAAATAAAAATTTATTCAGTTTTTTCTTATTAAATGAATAGTGAATTTTAAGTCATTTGCAGGTGACTGATATTAAAGTAAGAACTTTCTTATGGAACTTACTTACCAGGCCCTAACTGGTGCTTTATTATTTATTTTTTAAAAAGATTTATTTATGCATACAAGAATTGGGGTCTGGGCAAGAGGTATGGGGGTGAGAGGACTCCCCAGAGACAGAGTGGAGACCAGAACAGGCAGATCCACTGGGATCCATTCTTGAGGGGAGCAGCGGGGAGACAGGAGAGGTCTGCTGTGCCCTGTGGGCCACTCCCTGGCTGGGGATTGAACTTGCGCTGCAGTGGCTGTGGCTGCTTCATAGTGTTGAGACTTAGCCTCTGGGTCACCAGGGAGGCCCCCTAACTGGAGTTTTAATAACTGAGTTTCTGTGTCTGATTGACACCAATCTATGTTGGTAGTAAACCTGGTCAGTTAGGATATAAACTTTCAGGAAGAGCTAAACTATCTTTCAGGCATAAAACACCATAGTTACACACATCCTACTAGTCCCGAAGTACCGTTTACTCAGTCACGACCATGAGTACACACCTGTCCCCTTCTTCACAACTCCACGTGCTTTTCCCTATTTAGGTTTTCACTGCTTTTATGTTGAGCTGTTACAACAGTCTACAACCTCTGTCTTTGATCACACCATAATATTTTCCTCAGAATGCCTCCAGAGGCAGGACTCAGATCTCTGGCACACAGTTGAAAACGTGACACTTGCAACTACCTCCAGACACTGTTGGCTGGTTAGAGAAATAAGTTGAAATTTATGCTGAAATTTCATGCTAAAATTTAAGTGCGTTACAATGGAAATGTCACCGTTTTTTGAAACAGTTTTATTTTCATTTCCACACTTTAAATAGGTGCTAACAACAACATCGCAAGGGAGTTGCCATTAAAATCCAAGGCTCTGCTCATTGGTGCTTTCTCTGCTGTGTCTGACAAATGCCAGTAGTTTACTCATTTCTGGAGTACAAAGCTATCCTCTTTTTTTTTTTTAAAGATTTTATTTATTTATGCATACAAGAACTGGGGTACCGGCCAGACGCACGGGAGGTGAGAGGATCCAGCAGAGCCAGAGTGGGGAACACAACAGGCAGATCAACTGAAGGACACTGCTGAGGTGAGCAGCGGGCGAGGTAGGCAAGGTCTGCTGCACCCTGTGGGTAGGCAAGGTCTGCTGCACCCTGTGGGTCCCCTCCCTGGCTGGAGGCAGGGATCGAACTCGTGCTGCAGTGGCTGCGGTCTGCTACATAGTGCATTGCTTAACCCACTGCGCCACCAGGGAGGGCCCTGAAGCTATCCTCTTTTAATCATTTTCTCCTTTAAATACGTAATGCATGAGCTTCTTTTATTAAAAAGCAAAGTCAAATGTATATACTGTAAAAAGTGGGTTGATTCCCCTTCATTGTCCCTTCAACACCACTTACTTCACAGAGAAAGTCACTGTTAACAGTTCTGTATGTATCTCTGGTTGTTTTCAAACTATTTTCACATTTGTGTGTAAATTCTCTTTAATTCTATTATCTTCTATGTGAACAGATTATTGCATGTCTTTCTGACTTGCAATTTGGTGAATTTACACTTGGTATATGTTTGTACATATTTAACATATTTTCAAAAGGTTAGTTTGATAAGTTCATACATTAAATATGGAAGAGAATGTAACCAAACACTCTGTAATAAATATCTTTCATTTTGAGAAGCCTGCTGTATTATATAACATATATTAGATATAATATATAATAAGTGTAATATATACACATACACACTATGACACATGTTTGCATATTTTAAACTACTCATAACTTGATAGATTATTTTGATAACCAGGTAAGCTAGATCACGACCTTTATTGGTAATGTTTCATTATCTATTTTGTTAACTTTGGAAATTATTATTTTGCATAATTTATATGAAGACAGTTTCATGAAGATACATTTGTATTGGATCCACATAAATATTAGAACAGTATTATTATAAAGTACTAGTTTTCCTAATACCTACCACAAATACCTAAGTATCTCGTATTTTTCTTGATTTTGGTAAGACTCAGAGCCAGGAAGATAAGTTAGGAAACATGTGTACTAGGTGTTTTGTAGAAGATCTCTAAGAACAAATGTCCAGTAAGAGAATCAAATATGGACTTAGATAATTAGATGTTAGCTTTTGTGGGTATGTAAACTGTTAATTTTCTTTCAAGTATAGGAGTGTTTATTTTAATTCTGGTTATTTTTGTTTCAGTAGATTTTCTGGTAATATCTCAGTAGGAAGTACATCATATACAGATAATTTTGGTATTCAGTTTTTAATATCTAAATAGGTATTCCTGACCTACTGCTTTTCCTAGGTCAGGAAAAAAATGTTGGGAGATCATAATTTTATCAGTCACCCTTGAACTTCCTAATTCTATTGAAAACGGCTCTAGTTTGTCTTTATGAAAGATGATATTCTCTGAAGGTTCTGATAGATGCCGTTAATCAAGAAAAGTGCATTTTCTTCTTTTTTATAAATGTACAAACTTATCCTTAGTTTTGACCAGAATTTAACTATCATTTAGCATTCTTCTAGTAAAATAGCATATTATATCAGTTCTTTCAGGTAGGATTTTGCTTGTATGTTAGTAAGGGGTAATCTCTAAAGTGTCTTGCTGTGTCTGTAGATAATTTGAAGTAACACTAACGTCACCTTATTGATTTGGGCGGAGATCTTCCAAGTTTTGTTAGATATTAAAATTTTCTCTAAGAATAAGCATGTATGGTTCAGATATTTTCAAATTCACCCTTAAAAAAGAGTCAGGTATTTATTTGGATGTACATCTTTGACTAACACTTATCTAGAAAATCTGGTTATTTTATTTAGTCTTTATAGAAGATCATATATTTCAACGTGCTTTTTAATATTTACTATTGAACACAGTATTTATGCTTTGTATTCTGAAACAATTTACTTTGAGATTATACTTTTTTTCATGTAATTATGTCTTTTGAATAGACTTATACTCTGTTTCGACCTTTTGTCTTCTGTGTTATATAAATCTAATTTATCTTGTTTTCAATATTTGGAGAAATTTTTCATATTTTTGATTTGTTAGTAGTACTGTTTTATGGACTTGCTTTTTTAAAGCTATACATTTTTAAATAATATTTAACATTGATAATACTCAAGCAATGCATATATTCAGTCCAATATCCTGATCATTCACTTCATTTTTGATGAACACCTGCCCATCCGTTTTCCTTCCTCTCTTAAGTTGTTTTTCAAATTATTTGACTTAATAACCTTACAGTTAATTTTCAATTGCTCCTACCAAAAATATTTACAAATATTTTCCCACTTTATTACATCTGATGGTTGGAAATTCTATGTCAAATAAGGTGTCTCAAGCCTTCTTTTCAGTGATTTACTTAGCAAACAGAGACTACGAGGCAGTTATGCACAATACAGAATGCTGCTGTTATTTTCCATTTTTATCAACACTCAACTACCTTCTACCTGGGTCTACTCTATCTTGATAACTCAAAAGCTGATTTGATCAAATAGTCCTGTTTAAAATAAAAAAATGAGTAAAAATACCTTGAGGACATTTTTAAAATCAATTTACTTCCAAAATTGTATAGCTATGTAACTGATAATAAATGAATAAAATTTGAGGGTAAAATACATTGTTGTAATTTAAGACAAATTAAAGAGATAACTCTAAAAATCACTTACCCTTAGCTGTCATAACTGCAGCTACTGCCAAAACAATTAAATAAAGGATCGCAAGAATTATAGCAGCCAAGCGCCACAGAGACTCTGCAAAGAGAAGAAATTGGTTAACATGACACCAGTGGGAAGATGCAGGAGTTGGGAGCAGAAAGAATTTGATTAGGAGAATTCAGTCTTCTTGACTCACGGCAGCACCACGGTGGGGAAAATTACACCCCAGCCTGCCAAGAGAACTTAAACTTATTTGTTGATTTGGGTCCTGTCAGAGAAGATAGGAGTATTTTTATATGAGAACAGGCTGTTTGGACTAAGTTGTGGAGTAAGAAGTTGTCCTACTAAGAAAATATTTCAAAGACTGCAAAGGAGCCTTCAGAAATCCTTCAGAGATTTAATTTGTCAATTTTCCCCAATTATGAAAAATAGATTTCTTCCTACTTTGGAAGGAAGAAGGTTAAGCAGCAGGTTAAAAATAAAATTCCCACAATAACTGTTGTGCAGATATTTATTCTGAGATACCTTACAAGGCCCTTTTGTTTTTGGGAACACTGAGGCACTGAAGAGACTCTTAGCTTTCGCAAGACTAAGATGTTAAACTGGAGAACTGTACAGGCAGCTTTCTTTCCTTGGTGACTATCAGCCATCTCTCTAAGGCTGTGGCCACCGGGTGCCCTGTTGATTCTCACATTTTTTTTTTTTTAACATTGCACTTTAGGTCACTATGATCAGTTTAAAAGGTTGGGTAGGAGAGATGAATTCCAACTTAAGAACATTTGTTTCTATGTGTAGTTCATTAAAATATGTGAACAAAAAAGGGAATTTAGAGGTTTAAATGTGTTTTACCTTTTCTCTTCAAAACGATAGACATTTTTTTCTTCTGAATATTTGAAGAGCATTTGAGTTCTGTGTATGTTATGTTTTCTTCACAAAACTCTAGAAAATAGATAAGAAAAATGCATGCACTCACTATGACTGATATACATAACTACTAGTTATGTATAGAGACATACTACATAACTACCAGTTAGAATAGAGACGTATATGTGTGATACACAAGCATACAGTTAAAAAGATGTTAGAATCATAATCAAAATTACCCCATTTTATACTTACATAAAATTTTAAAATTTGACTCTGTGATGTAGCTGCTTTATGAAATGTTGTTAGCTCTGCTTCAATTCCTAGTTTATTTTATCCATAAAGGGATAACAATTTTCCTTTAATGCATACAAAATCAATAGCAAATTGGAGTCACACGTTTGCTATCATGTTATTATAAGCAGTGATAGTAGTAGTAGTAGCAGAGACTAGTAATTGTAAGAATCTAATAGGCAATACCATCGGGGGTAACACTGGAAGCAAAAGTCAGGGTAGAAATATATAAAAATTAATTTAAATGCCTGTCTTTGTCCCTTCCTAGAGTTAAATTTAACCTTAAGGAAGAAAGAGACAAAACATAGAAGCAATTCCCACTGGGTAGACACCTTGTCATAGTGCAGGCGATTCTCCAGCCCAAGGCAAGCAGAACTCACAACCAGCAAGAGGACAGCCACAGTTAACCCCACTGTAAGTGTCCGGCCATCAAATGGTGACTGTCTAAAATTTTATTCCATTTCAAATGATACATCTTAAATTCATTCATAAAGACAAGAGATTTGTAACTGGTTCTCTCAAATTATCCAGTATAATTTTATGGGTCTTGAAATAATTTTCTCATCAAATAATCATTTAGCAATAACAGCAGTATCTGAATTTACCTGTATTTCTTCCCTGAAGTTCCACGGACTCTGGCTGACGATCACAGGAGCCAGGCAGAGTTGGTGGTTCTGGTTCCATAGTTTGGACCAAGTGCAGGCCGATGACGCTGCAGGTAAGAGGGAGGGGGGGCAAGGAGGACACCTCTTGCTGCTACATCATCAGACAGGATGTTTGCCTGAGCAACATGCAAACTGCTTGTTTCACTTAAAAGACAATGTGATCTAGTCTCTACAGATGAAATCTATTATCCTTCTGGTATAATAACCACTTCTTTATTTTCAAAGATACACTTTAAAATTCTATTACTTTTACTGGTTTCTTCTGTCTTATTATTTTTCAAAGTTAATGAATAAAACAATGAAGATTAAAACATGTTTATTTATATAAATGGTATGTTGTATTTAAACAGGATAAGAGATACTGCTTCTTATAATGTTTTGGGGGTAATAAGTATTTATGCTCATTGTAAATAATTAAAATATATTAGAATGTACCCTATAGAAAGTGAAAATGACATACAACTCTGTTCACTCAGTAGACTACTTTTAACATGATATAGTCATTAATTCCTTTCCTAATTTTTCTAGTGACCAAAGGATGTTTTGTTCAGCAAAGGAAAAGGAAAAGTATAATTATCAACAAATCAAGTATTGAAATAAATTGTAATGTATTCCTTCAATAAAATATAGAGGCATTAACTGTAGATGAGAGAGTTTTGAAATATTGGCATGGATAATTGCCCATGTATCTCTGGAAGAGGTCCAGTTGTTATGTGTTTTCTTAATTGCATTTGGTAGGAAAAATACTGTTGTTATGGAAGTGCTTAAGTATTTAAGATTACAATGTAATAATATTTAAGTGACTAAATTGGCAAATTTCATTACTGTGTTCCTTATTTTAACCAATATAATTTATTTTTGTCATCAAAAGTATTAAACTGCATATGTAAAATTTTATATCCAGCCTAATGTGTGTTCTGTGGTTTGAACACTTCAGAGACCACAGGATTCCTGCCCTCACCTTTGATCAATGGGCATGAACTTCATAGAAAAAAAATATTTAGTGTGACCATAAGATGATAGAGAGTTCTGGAGCTTTTGTTTTGGAAGAGGCAAATAAAATGATGTATTTCAGACACTATTAAGTACACATGCATCACCTTTTATGGACATATTCTATGGATGCTGGAAGCTTGCAAAGTATAGCTTCAAAGATCATGGAGGAAACCATAGACGGAGCAGAATAAATAAATCCAAAAGAAACCAGAGAGATAATACTCCAAGAATAGGCAGGACAGGAAGAAAGCACAAAGTTATGATACTAATAAAAAGTATCACCAGTATATGTGAAACTACAATGGTCTCTTAGAAAGATAAAGGTCATCACATGGGACTTAAAAAAATCCCAAGTGCTATTTATTATTTACAAAGTAACAAAGTCCCAGCCTGATGTGTGTTTGAGGTTTGCGAAACACAGAGACCACAGGGTGCCTCCCCTCCCCTTTGATCAAAGAGAGGAACTTCCTAGAAAAACATTTTGTGTGACCAGGAGACCATACAGGGTTCTGGACCTTTTGTTTTGGAAGAGGGCAAAGAAATCTTAAAAAATCAAAAATTAAAAAATATTTATAACAATAGCTGGGGATGGATACCATGACTGAAAATAAAAGCTTAAAATGTTTGGAGTGCAAGCAGGATCAATTTACACTTATCACAACGTCTGTGAAAATACATGTTCATGCAAAAGTAGTATGTCGGTGGCTGTCTTAATGATACAAGGGTCAATTCAACAGTTGAGTCTAACAATTTAACACGACATTTATAACGCAGCAAGGATAAGCAAGGATAAAAGCGATGTAAATAGAGAGGAGGCAGTAAATATCACAATTATTTGGGGGAAGATTTAACATAGCTTTTCCATATTGAGGTGAGCAAGACATCAGATTTGGACAATCTAAAGGAGAGTCAAATGATACACTTTCCTTTATTGAAAGAAGATGCCAATATCGCTCCGATGTTCCCTTTTAGACTCTGGGGAACCAGTCTTAGTTTATTCTAGACCATAATGTGGGTTTCTAGACTTAGCAGATGTCCACTTGAAAATACTGAAGAGGCTTACTTTCTGTTGACTTTATCTTTCTTACCAACTTTCCTATTGTTTTAAAATTTATTTTTATTTATCAATGCACACAAGAACTGGGGTACAGGCCAGAGTTGTGGGGGGGGGGTGAGAGGAGTCACCAGAGACAGAGTCGGGAGCAGATCAGGTGGATCTGCTGAGGGGAGCAGCGGGGAGACAGGATAGTCTGCTTCGCCCTGTGGGTCCCTCCCTGGCGGGGGGGTTGAACTTGTCCCTCAGTGGCTGCAGATGCTTCATAGTGTGGTGCTTAACTCCTTGTGCCCCGAGGGAGGCCCCAGAGCTAACTTTCTGTGTAGGTTCGTTCCTGCTTTATCAGATGACATTCCCCAGGTTCATGGACTGTAGGAGCTTCCCCACTGGCTGGCAGAGGGGGTTGTTCATGGCGCCATAGCTCTTCCCCAGCGCCTCCAGGCTGCGGCAGGGGCCCTCAGTGGTCTGCATGGATGAGGTGCGATCTCCTGACTTGCTCCCTCTGTCCGATTCTCAGGTCAGGACAGCAGGGGCCAGAGCAGGACAGTCGAGGACGCCGGGAGTGTGTTAGGACGCACCGACTCCAGAGTTCAGCCACACGGGATGCTATTTTATGCATTCCGAAAGTCCAGAGAAATAGCGTAAGCAAGACATCTTGCGTTTGCATACTGTTCATTATTTTTAAATGGATTTTGTGACAATAAGAAATATAATTAAATGAGGGAATCAGCTGGGATTTTTTTCTCCCTGTGCAATGAGACAAGTGCCCGAATGCAGACACGGGTGACAGTGGCCTCGGCACGGCCAGGCCAGGCAGGGCAGAGGTGGCAGACCCGGTGTCCCCGCCGTGCTGGCCGCCGTGACTGCTCCACTCGACAGCCTTTTGGATTTCTGCCTCTTCCTTGTGTTTGGAGCTACCACTCACCATAGGCAGCACAGCTGCTTGGTTTGCTTCATTTCCTCACACACGCGTAGCGCCCCACCACACTACTGGTTTGCATACCGTGCACTTCCTTCGGTGTGACACCTGAAAGGTGGTTCTGTGTGGCTGTGGGTGGCTGAAGTTCGCTCTGCTTGTTGCTATTTATTATTTCGTGCTATGGAATGTCCTCAATCAGTTCACCCATTCTGCTTCGGATGGACATTTGGTCATTTCTGTTTCGAGCTATTTTAAAACTGTCGTGGGCACAGCCTTGATGGACCAGGAGGGCACGCGCGTCCGGCTGTCTGTGATGTTTTCCCTTCATCGTGACCTTTTGGTCTCAGCCTTTTGTCCTCACTCACTCACCACATGAAATGATTAAAGGGCAGTGGTGAGAATCTGAAAAGCAACAACACAAATAACCGCCAGCCCAGGCTGGTACTGAAATGGGAGAAACTGATCAAGGAGAGTGAAATGCACCTGTTAAAGGCCATGGCGACCAAGGCGAGGTCTGAGAGCGTGATGTGGGTTAGCACCAGAAGTCGGGTTTCTGCATCAAATAGGCGCCACCGGCATGCAGAGAGGAGGTGGGATTCCATTCTGCTGAGGGCGACAGCCAGCCAGCCTCGCCAAGTGAAAATGAGCAGTTAGAAACGATGAAACTCAGATTTAATCTAGATTGATGTACGCCATGGCAGTGGGGCCGAATAAGGAGAAAAGTTCAGAAATGAGTCCGGTGGAATGAAGAAGGCTAGCAGGAAAGGTCGTGTTGTCCCAGAGATGTCTGAGCGTGTGTGATGTTTCCGAGTTCTGCCTCCAACTAGTGGACCCGTTTGACGGAGTTCAGCTTTTCTGTGTTTCCCTCCTTGGTTCTCCTCCTTCCATGACACCAAACAATGTTCATTGATTCAGTGAAGGGAGGGAGAAAGGTGGGAAGAAAGACTAGACAAAAGCCACTTTCACTTGCCAATTAGTATTGTTGCTTTTGCTTCTATTGGAGGGGAGAGCTGTGCCCGAATGAGACATTTTGGTTTTGGGTAATTAAAAATTTTGAAAATTCAGCTTATAATTATTTTCCCTTCCTTATGATGGAAAGATATGAAGGAAAAAAATTGGGAAGCTGAATTTGTGAATTAGGGACAAACTTGTGGTATTAACAGATTAAAGCAATTTGTGCAGTCTATGTAAAAAAATATTTTACAGCAATTCAATTATTTAATTATGTCTAAAGTTGGATAAAAGCAGTTCATGGATTAGTTGTGAGAGTCAAGAATAAAATATATTTGAATTTATTCCTAACTGTATAATATCTTATAAGTATTATTTTTATTATTTGTCCTATAAGCTTGCTCCAAAATTTTCCTTTTTTTTAATTAATAGATTTTGTTTTTATTTTTTTTTTTTAGATTTTGTTTTTAAAAGTAATTTTAGGTTCCAGAAAAATTGAGTGGAAAGTACACACAGTTCTCACATGTGCTTTCTGGGCAATTATGACAAAAACTGCTACAGATGCTCATACGCATTTTTTTTTGGTGGGCATAAGTTTTTAGATCACTTAGGTGAAGGCCAAGGAGTGTGACTGTAAAGTATATACAGATGTTGAAACAGATGTTGATTTATAGTGATGCACACCTGGACTGCATGTTTTAAAGTAGAAAATTCTTACTTCAGTAAGAATTATATCCAAAAAGTTTGTGTCTAGTCATTCTTTAGTATCTTTAGTATTCTTTAGTATCTTTTCCTGCACTCCCGGTGATTGCGAACAAAGTTAGTACAATGTCTTCCTCATTGCCTTCCCAAAGGGCTTCATTCACTTCTTTTTAGTATTCTTTGTTTGTACATTTGTACAAAGGCACCAGCTAAGTCTCTTTTTTCTCTTTGAATGGCCTTTGTTTCCTTTCGAAGATAAGACGGGGCAATGGTGTGGCGCTCCCGGGAAACTGCTTGTGTTCAGTTCGCTCTCAGAACACTTGGTACCTCATGCATGGAGGTTCATTTCTAGGCTTCTGGGGCCAGTATCTTTTCCTGCACTCCCCGTGATTGCGAACAAAGTTAGTACAATGTCTTCCTCATTGCCTTCCCAAAGGGCTTCATTCACTTCTTAAAATACAAAAAGTCCTAAAATACTGGATTCAGAGTGACTTTATTACTCCTAAAATACTAGATTACCTCCTAAAAAAGTTCCCTCCTAAAATACTAGATTTTAGTATTTTAAAATCCTAAAAAATTTCCCATCTTTAAAATGGATGGTTTACTCCTATACAACATAATCTTTTACTATTTGACTTTTTTTGTACTGTATTTTAAATCAATGTGGCTCTCAATTCTGCCACAATGTGGAGAATGGTTTTAGAGCTTGACAACTTCTGTGCAAAAACATTCATAATTTGTATCAACTTCACAATCTTAACATCTTGGATATAAAGTGACTCTCCTATGTTATAGAAGATACAAATATTAGTAAGACCTTGTCCAGCCACTAGATAATTTACTTCTGATGTTTTAGTATAACTAAGTTAACAATGAGACAAAAATATAGAAATAATTTCTTATTAGATCACATAATTCCATAGGTTTTAGGAGAATAGAATTATTTATCACTGTGAGTAATGTATGAGTTGAGAAGAAAATAATGATTGTCTTGATTTCTAATTAATAATTTATTTATAACTTATTTTCACTGTTGCTTTCATAATGCTACTAAAATGGCCAAAAATTAGACTTGGGAATCTGTTTAATGCGATGATAAAGAAGCTTTTTCTTCTATCGAGGTGACTTTGGTCTACAACACTGTATAGGTTCCAGGAATACAAATTTGCACTTGTAAAACTGTGTTACCACAACAACCCACCACCACAGTTCTCATAACCTCCCTCCAGAACCTACCTCACCTTCTCTACCCCGTCTGTACCCCCAACCTCCGCTGGTGACCTCCGTTCTGTTGTCAGAACCCAAAGGCTTATTTGTGTCTTGTGTAGTGTGCTTCTTTGCCTGGTTTGTTTTTCAAGTATGAATGAAACAGCCAGTGCTTGTGTGTCTCCTTCTCACTTATTTCACTTAGCATCATCCCTTCCAGTTCCACCCATGTTGTCATAACAGCAAGATTTCATCTTCTTATAGCTGAGTGTATTCCCTTGTGCACCATTTCCTTAAGCTCCTCATTCGCTGTTGGATGTAGGGTTGTTTCCCTACCTTGGTGATTGTAAATAGCCTTGCAATAAGCACAGGCATGTGTACGTCTTTTTGAATGTGTGCTTTCAAATTCCTCAGATACATACCTGGAAGTGGAATTGCTGTATTATGTGGTGGATCCATTTGTAATTTTTCGAGGGCCCTCCATATTGTTTGATAGAGAAATTGCATCTAGTAAACCATGGTCATTGTTGTCCAACAAAGTACTTGGTTTGATCAGTATTTTGCCTTTGGTGACTTAGGGCTTCCTTTGTTAGCTTTGCTTCCAAAGCCATATTTCCTCACACAGTAATTTATCTCCATGGAGATTTATGGATTTTAATCAGGGTTTTGATGTCAAGATCTTTGCCCTGGCTTCACAGAGGATAAAACCTTTATGTTCTGGGTGTCTTCCCAATTTGAGCTTTCTTTGAGATCCACGTCTTATAAATGGACTCTGATAGTGAGAAATTGGAAATATAATACAAGTATGGAGGATGCAAAAAAAAAAAAAAAAGCAACAAAATTAGTTTAGAACCATCTAAAAGGACTCTGGTTAACACAGTATTCCGAGAAGAGCAGAACAGAAGAACACACAGTGACCTTGTTATCAAGAAGGTACTTGATAGTTCTTATGTAACAAACTGTATTTTGCTGAGAAGTCTGGATGCTCTACGTTAGAAATTTATGTTTAGATTAATTGAACACAGCTAAACATTTATAGGAACACAACTAACTTTTCTTAAGAATTCCATGTGTTGCCTATGCAAAATTCAGATTTCCATGTCCTGGCACAGTAATTGTGAATTGATAACTCTGGGCGGAGGTAAAGGAACTGAAGTTTAAGCAAGCATAATAGGTGATACCAACTTAGGTGTTTTACTGATTACTCTTTAAGAAAGCTTGGAATAAAATGGAGGAAGTTGTCCAAAGTTTCATACAGAACTGTTGCTGTTTACCCTTGACTCCTATGACATATAATTCTTTGGTTTCCATATATTAAGAATATGATACAAAACCTTGATCTTGTGATATTGTTCACACTGACGAGACATTTCTGTACTCAAGGACACACGTCTCTAGTTACTTCCTCACCTCTGTGATTGGGACTTTGAATCCATCACCAAAAATCCTGCTAAGCACTTGGCCACAGTCCAATATTTAGCTTTAACAGAAATACAGTTTGACTAAATCACAATGCACTTTACAAAAGTGTTCAATCTCCATTTCTTTTTTTATTATTGATGAAAGTTGGAAGTATTTTCTACCAAATTCATAATAATAACCAGCAATTTTTCTATCTGTGGTAAAACCAAAACCAGATCTAAACAAAAATTAGAAATAATATGTAAAAATGCGAAAACTCACCTATCCATGCGTAAGCACACAAACACACTCCGTATAAAGAAAATTAACATTCAAATATTCAAGCAGCCTATTTAACATCAGTGGCTTCCGTTTGATAGACACACTAGGAAATACCCTCTCCACCCAAAGTTTCCATGAAATTCTCTAACATGAAAAAAGAGAATATCTTTTTAACTTGTAAATTCCTCTCTATCAAATAATATTAAATAAAGCTGTTTGATAAATTCACCCATCATTATTTTACCCATTCTCATGGGGCAAAGGTGCAACCTACATCCAGCTGATGGAATTAGGGAGGTCCAAGTTGAAATAGTTTCTCAACTGTTACTCTTGGGCCGATTCAATACACTTGTTGCTTCTCCATCTGGATGTAGAGCAGGAACTGACATGCTTATGATTCTCCATTCCATAGCTGCCAGAAAGATTCCCTTGATTAGAAGAGACCAAAGCAGAGTGTCTCTAGAGGGACAAACTCTCTGGCTTCTGCCGCAAGTGCGGTCAGGATTTCTGGGAAGGCGGGCGCCCCGACGCCCCCGCGTCTGCCTGTGAAGTATGCTCGGGGATGAGGAGCAGAGCGGGCTGCTGGCCCGGCTGCAGTGGCAGACGTCTGCCAGCAGAGGGCGCCATACACCACAAAATTAAGAATCTGCTTAAAAGTCTCTCCGGACAACGAGGGCTGATTCCCAGACCCAATTTCCGCAGAAGTCAGAGACTCAGAGACACAGAGACTCAGAGACTCAGAGACACAGAGACACAGAGCGGTCGCTTCACTTCCACGCCGCCTCCCTCAGGGAGCAGCAGCACCTGGCCGGGTATTGGGCCTTCTGTTGACCCACTAACCGGCAAGTCAGCACATTGTTGGGGAAGCAAAGGAGGTTTTGCCCACAGCCCCTTGGCATCGGGGCCTTAACAGCCCCTCAGAGCCCAGCTGTGCACGACTGATGGTTTTCTCTCTTGAATAGAGACCGCAGTCGGGAAGAAGGCCGCTGAGGGGTCTTGGGGTGCGGGCTGTCCTCTCCCCACGTGGTCACCTTCCTGTCCCCTGAAAAGGCAGCTCTTCGTGCTCCGAGTCGGGTTCCTCGTGGAAGCTGAAGGCCCACGCGTGGGCCCTTGTGGCTCGAGTCTGGCCTTCCGCTTCGGGGCGACACGGCTGGGATTTCCTGGGAGCAGTGTGAGGGACCCCAGCCCTCCGGCCAGGTGCGGCGCGTGCTCAGGACGCAGGCTGCTCCAGAACGCTCTGGCCCGCCCCTGAGAAGTGGGGCGTCTCCCTGTCGTGGAGCGTCCCCGTGGCCCCGGCGAGGCGCCGGCTCCGCGGTGTGAGGCCGACGCTGGGCTGGATCCGGACCGAGGCGGACGTGTCCCCGCACCCCGAGACCCGGCCGTTCTCTTGGTCCGGCCAGTTCGTCCCGACCACGTCCTCGTGTTCTCGTGGGTACGTGGGTGGACGTCGCCTGGGGCCCGTCTGTGCGCCCTGGATTGGCGCATCTCGCCGCGGCCTTGAGACCTCGCGCTGGGCAGAGACCAGAGACGCTTCGCAGCTGCGGTCTGTCCGCCTGTCGGTCTGTCTGTCCGCCTGTCTGTGTGTCTGCGCCTCTCCTCCAGGCTGACCCAGCAGCGGCCGAGTCTGCGCGGCCCGAGCGGACGCCGCCTGGCCCAGCGGCGCGGACGCCGCAGGACAGAAGCGGAAGCGGCCCAGGCAGGCGTCGAGTCGGGGCTGACTCTGGGCTCCGGCTCCTGGCCCTGGGCACGCGCGGCCAACGGCCTGACTGTCGGGGGGGAGTGGTAGGGAGGGCAAGCACGAAGCTCTGCCTCTGGGCATTCGGCCCGGCCTTGGGCCTCCTCCCGGGCTGGGCGTGGGCCTCCGCGCTCCGTTCTGAGGCGGCCGTACTCCGGCCCGCGGCATCGGACAGCCCTGGCCACGCCGTCCGGCCGGCCGTAAAACAACCGCCAGTTGCCCGCCTGCCGGTGGCTCCTTTGCCCGCAGGCTCGTCTCACTGGGCGCCTCGTCAGCACAGAGCCTCAGGCATCCGAGCCTCTGCCCGGCCCTGGCTGCCCTCGGGCTCCGGCGTCCCCGACCGTGCTCCTGCCGCGCGCACAGAAGGGGCCGCACCCGCCTCGGCCCGCCTCGGGGTTTGCACGAAGCGCACTGAGGACCGCCCCGGCCTGGCCTGTCTCGGCCCTTCCTTCCCAAGGAAAAACGGGGTCGCGATTCTGAGGCCAACGCTGTGGCCGGTGGGACCAGCCCGAGAGACTTGGAGACCCGGGCGGTTGCACGGCCCCGCCCTCACGGCTCTGCAGGCTCCCTGCTCACGGCCTCTCTCTCTCTCCATCCATCATCCATCCATCCATCCATCCATCCATCCATCCATCCATCCATCCATCCATCCATCCATCCATCCATCATCCATCCATCCATCCATCCATCATCCATCCATCCATCCATCATCCATCCATCATCCATCCATCCATCCATCCATCCATCATCCATCCATCCACCTATCATGTATGTATATATGTATGTATTTATGCATATAAGAACTGCAGTGCAGGCCAGAAGTACAGGGTGAGAGGGGCCCCCAGAGACAGAGCGGGGACCAGAACAGGCAGATCCCCTGACACACACTGCTGAGGGGCAGCGGGAGACAAGAGGGTCTGCTGAGCCCTGTGGGTCACTCCCTGGCCGGGATCGAACTCGTCTGCGGTGACTGCTCCGTAGTGCGGTGCTCAGCCCCTTGCGGCCCCAGGGAGGCCCTCTGCCCTTTTCTTTTAAGCTACACCGGCTCTTTGGCTGGCGACCAGGCTTCAAGACGCAGGTGACACGGTTCTGAGGCGTCCTGCGAGCTGCAGGCCCCAGGCCTCTCGCAGGAAGCTCGCGGGGCCACCGAGGTGAGAAGAGCGGTGGAGTCGGCGCCCACTGTGGAGGGCGAGGCCACCTCAGCAGTGTTTTTGGCAACCCAGAGTGTGCTGACCAGATGCAGGATGTTTGCACCAAAGCAGAGACACCGCGGTGAGCAGACACATTTAGTAGCCTTTCTGAAAAATAAAAGCACAACAAAGGCCACAGCAGCGAACAGTGCTTTATTTACCCAGCGGGCGATGGTAAACACGGCTCAGCTGGCAGTCCTCCAGAAGGACACCATGGACTGCTTGAGTAGAACTCAGTTTTTTAATTAATTAAATGAACCAGTTTTATTTTTATTTTTTAAGACCTTTAATGGAAACGAACTTTAATACAATCAGTGAGCAACACAGAAAAGACAAAGAATAGAGTTACTAAGTTCAGCATCCAGAGTTACCATCCCCTGGGGGTAAAAGCCAAACAGGACTGGCCCAAAGCAAGGCCGAGCTGCCACCGTCTAACGCGCCGTTCGGTGGAGACCCATAGAACAGGGGCAGAGAGGGTCGGACAAGTCTGCGGGGAAAGAACAAGACAAAAGCTCCTCTGTCCCCTCCCCACGGTCTCGCCCGCGTCTGTCCCAGCCAGCCCAGGAGCAAGAGGCAAGCACAGCTTCTTCACGTGTCTCCGCTCCACGTGCCTCCTCCTGGGCTCGGGGCCGCTCCCGTCCTGCCTCCTTCCTCCTCCCCTCTTCCCCATGACCCGGTGTGAAGTCATGAGCATCCGGGCACCTCCGCCCTGGGCAGCAGGATGCTCCCTCCGTGGCCCGTTGCCAAGTGTCAGGTGGTAACAGGAGTCCCAGAAGCACCAGCACTCTGGGGTCCGGCCTATCAAGGAGGAAGCGGGACTAAAGCAGCTTCCACTCTGTCCTTCTCCTTTCTCTCACCGGTCCTACCCCGGGCTGAGCCAGCCGAAGCTGAGCGCAGAGGCGCCCTGGGATCAGGCGTCAAAATTCAGCTTAGCGGGGCGCAGAGGCCGCGAGAGCAAGGGCAGTGGTGTGAGGGTGGCACCGAGTAAAGCAGGACGTGCCCACGGGGCCTGCTTGGCTGAGAGCTGGGGCCTCACCGGCGCGTGCCAAGCTGCAGCAGGTGGTCGGCCAGGGTCTCTCCCACGCCCTGAAGTGCGGGGTGGGCAGCAGCTGGGCACCCGTGTTCTGTGCTAGACTGGACAGCCGTCCGCCAGCATGCAGGCTGCAGCCGCTAGAAAGCGCCAGAGCCTCACCTGGGCTGAGAGGGCTTTGGGGCCGGATGGAGCTAGCAGTGCAGCGGGACACTGCTGGGCTTCACAGCTGGGCTTGAAGTGCAGCCAGAGGCCCTTGTGGAGGACGAGACAGGGAGACGTGCAGACAGGAGGCAGCGCGATCACGCCCGCAGGAATGGGGGTGCAGCCACTGGCCAAGGCGTGCTGGAGATTTGGGGAGCTGGGTGAGGCAGGAGGGGCTCGGCTGTGCTGAGACCTCGTGGGTAGCTTTGCCAGACTCTTCCTGGACTCCTGGCCCCGAGAGCACACACACTGTCTTAGTGCTGGAAGAAGCAAGGGCAGAGCCCTCGGTGCAGCTTCATCGCTCCTTTCACAGGGGCACAGGAGTCCGGGGGACGTCCCCAGAGACCCCGAGCCTACTCTGAGCAGAGAGGTGTCAGCCACCTGGCTCTGCTTTCAGGCTGACTTCAGCCAGATAAAGGAGAGAAGTTTCAGATTTGCATACAGTCTAGTGATTTGGGCAGTGCAAGACCAGAAAGCCGGGCTGCTGGAATGACATGTTCCTGTGCCTGGAAGAAGTTTAGTCATCTAAGGGCTACTTACGTCAGTTCTAGGAGTTAGAATGCCTTCGCCTTTTGGGAATTTCTTTCAGTTCTCTTTGAACATTTTATGCAGGTTTTGCGTTCTCTGCTGCCCCACACTCAAGGAAATTGAGAGGACCCTTCATGGTAGACTCCGCAGGCACGAGATGCATGAATTTAACAGTTCTGCTAATACAGATAGGATTTTTGAATCTCGAGTGACACTGACTCGCATACAAATAAGATTTTATTTAAATCTTTGTCAAAAATATCAGTTAAGTATTAAAATATCATTTAGTTTCAATTTTCCTGGGTTATTGCATATCTTTGTTGACTTGAGAATCAAGTCCTCTGAGGTTTTATGCCATCATTCTGGTGTTTATTGAAGTGTAAATATCTTACTACTTTACATGCCTTTTAATCTCGGCAAATATTAGTGTCGTATCATAAGTACATTCTTCATAAAGTCACAAATCTCACGTGAAAGACACTTCCTGTGACGTTTAAACTAGCGTGCCATTTTGGATTTTGAGTTTTAGTTATTGGTCCTAGGAAAGAATTTTGGCCTCTTTGTTGTAGGAAATATTGGGGGGCATTCCTGAGACACAGGCAGCACCCAGAAAGGGGTCAGAGCGGTGGTTCTGGCGGAGGATGACATGCAACAGCGCGAAGGCACGCGGGGCCAAGGTCTAAGTGTCGGGGGGCGGAGGGGCCACATAAATCCCGAAGACGCTGAGATGTGAGGCCAGAGCGTGACTGGGGGTGGGCAGTGGAGGCCCCGTGGCTGAAGCAGGAGCATGAGGAGGAGCGGGGAGCAGAGGGAGCAGCTGGGAGGAGGAGGACAGGGCTGGTGCTGGTTGGGCTTGATCCAGCAGTTTGTGTCCAGCACAGTCGGGCAAGAAGAGAGTCAGACAGTCAGACGGGGCGTCTAGCCCAGGAGAGGAGGTGGAGAGCACAGGTCAGCCCGAAAGAGACACGAGTTACTGGGCGCCAGGGGGAGCGCGGCAGCTGAGGGGTGTGTAGCACAGAGATAGCAGGGACAAGGGGAGGAAACAGGGTATAAGGAAGTGTTGTTCATGCTTGTTAGTGCACAATGATGTAATCATCATGTTACTGACGCACGGGGATGCGCCCGTCACGTTACTGACACAGGGATGCACTCGTCATGTTACTGACGCACGGGGATGTGCCTGTCATGTTACTGACACACGGGGATGTGCCTGTCATGTTACTGACGCACGGGGATGTGCCTGTCATGTTACTGACGCACGGGGAGGCGCTCGTCATGTTACTGACACACGGGGATGCGCTCGTCATGTTACTGACGCACGGGGATGTGCCTGTCATGTTACTGACACACGGGGATGCACTCGTCATGTTACTGACGCACGGGGATGTGCCTGTCATGTTACTGACACACGGGGATGCGCCCGTCACGTTACTGACACACGGGGATGCGCTCGTCATGTTACTGACGCACGGGGATGCGCCCGTCACGTTACTGACACACGGGGAT
>JAGFMF010012267.1:448372-527073 GCA_019455555.1 Galemys pyrenaicus
CGGGGATGCGCTCGTCATGTTACTGACACACGGGGATGTGCCTGTCATGTTACTGACACACGGGGATGTGCCTGTCATGTTACTGACGCACGGGGATGCCCCCGTCATGTTACACACAGGGATGCGCCCATCACGTTACTGACACAGGGATGCACTCGTCATGTTACAGACACACGGGGATGTGCCTGTCATGTTACTGACACACGGGGATGCGCTCGTCATGTTACTGACRCACGGGGATGTGCCTGTCATGTTACTGACACACGGGGATGCGCTCATCATGTTACTGACACAGGGATGCACTCGTCATGTTACTGACACACGGGGATGCGCTCGTCACGTTACTGACACACGGGGATGCACTCGTCATGTTACTGACACACGGGGATGCACTCATCATGTTACTGACACACGGGGATGTGCCTGTCATGTTATGACACACGGGGATGCACTCGTCATGTTACTGACACACGGGGATGCGCTCGTCATGTTACTGACACACGGGGATGTGCCTGTCATGTTACTGACACACGGGGATGCACTCACATGTTACTGACACACGGGGATGCGCTCACATGTTACTGACACACGGGGATGCACTCACATGTTACTGTCGCACGGGGATGCACTCGTCATGTTACTGACACATGGGGATGAGCTCGTCATGTTACTGACACACGGGAATGCACTCACATGTTACTGACACACGGGGATGCACTCACATGTTACTGACACACAGGGATGCACCTGTCATGTTACACACAGGGATGCACCCTCACATTACTGACACACAGGCATGCACTCACATGTTACTGACGCACAGGGATGCACTCACATGTTACTGACACATGGGGATGCACTCACATGTTACTGACACACGGGGATGTGCTCACATGTTACTGACACACGGGGATGTGCTCGTCATGTTACTGACACACGAGAATGCACTCACAGGTTACTGACGCATGGGGATACACTCACATGTTACTGACACACAGGGATGCGCTCGTCATGTTACTGATACACGGGGATGCACTCACAGGTTACTGACGCACGGGGATGTGCTCACATGTTACTGACACACAGGGATGCACTCGTCATGTTTACTGACACACGGGGATGTGCTCACATGTTTACTGACACACGGGGATGTGCTCACATGTTACTGACACGGGGATGTGCTCGTCATGTTATTGACGCAGGGGGATGCATTCCTCATGTTTACAAAAGTGAATAAAATGGCTTGATTCTGCAAAGTGTGGCTGTGTTTCATCTCATTCCGCCTTTATTTTTGCCATGGACTGCTTTGTTCCCTTTGGCGTGAACTGAGTTTCTGGTTTGCAAATGCTCCAGGCCGATCAGAATCTGTCATGACAAGGGGTTTCGGGCAAACTTGGGGGAGAAACACTTATCTTCAGAAAGCTGTCATTCCTGTAGACAGACACATAGACCTTTTCATGTCAGCATCGCCCTGATAATTTCCTTAGGCTATTAATACTTTTGAATACCTTTTTGTATCATTTTATATAAAGCCTTAACAATTTAGGGCTGTTCTTTGGTATTTTTACTCAAGTATTACTTCCAGCTGCAAACCGTGCTTCAGCTAAGCACTCTCTAAAAAGAAAACTCAGGTGCAAAACCTCATGCAAACATCCGCAGCGTTTCCAGGCCGGTGGGCGCGGGGGCCCTGTGCTGTTGGCCGAGTTCGCCGCCCACCTCTTCCTCGCCCACTCTCTGGGCAGGCAGGCAGGAGCGCTTCTGACTCTGACACTCGCCACTTCCTGTGGTCTGGCTGTCCGAGGGGCCTGTACTAACAGCCCAATGACACCATCGCCCAACTGCAGCCTGTGACCTTCATTTTTGCTTTGTTTTCTCTTCCTCAGCCAAGCAAAGTGCCTTAATTCCCAGTCTCACCTCCAGTCACTGCTTGTCATTAAGTCACAGATGCTGCTTCCTCCACCCTTGTCCATGCCCCGTCGCCCGGCCACGGCCCAGCAGGCAGGTCTGCGTGCTGTTATTCCGGCAGCAGCAAGCTGCGGTTGGAGTTGTTTTCTGAGGCACCTTAACTGGTCACACGCAGACCGCCCGAGCTGACGGCTGATCTCTGACCCAAGGGGCCTGGGCCTCTCCATCCAGACAGCACTTCTCGGAAAGTCACATCCGTAATTTACTGTCAGCGGCCTCTGCCTGCCCACGGCGTCTCTTCAGGCTTTTGTGCACCTGCGAGGTGTTAGTTTATGTGTTTATGGGTGAAACCGTTCTTAGGGTGTTTTTCTAAGAACCCACTTAGTTTCGCTTAACCCTTTTACATGATGAAATGCACATGAAGGGGCTCTGTAGGTGACTCTGGTTTACAGCTCTAACAAAAGATGGAAGGGTGCTCGGAGCTTCTGACTTTTGACTCGTCTGAAGGAGGTGGAAGAAAAGGAATATCTGCTGACCAGGACCAACTTGCCTTGAGCTGGCAGTGCTAGATAGCCCACCTGAGTCCTCTCATTTAGTACCTGCTGCTGGTGTTCACGTTCTCTCTCTGCTCAGTTCTCATTTCATGATCCACCCGAGCCATGATTTTGGCTGCTGAGAATCTTGTGCTGACCCTGCCCTCAGCTACTATCTGAGTGTCATTCAGTTTGTAGAATTCTACAGAGCACCTGGTTCCACTGTGCCGTTCATTCATTCGTCAGACACACACTTATCTAGAAAACTTGCTCTGACAAACGCAGCTCTGGGAGCTGTAGCTATAGAAGAAACAAGACAGGAGCTCGCTGCAAGGGAAGGGCTGCACTTCCAAAACACAACTGCAATGTAAACCTCCATAAAAACAGTGTTTTGAAAGCTGTAAAAAAAAAAAATAAAAGCTTTCATGTGACTTTTCCTGGCAGGTGTAACATACAAAAACAAGGCCGACTCCAATGTCACACTCATGAGTGGATTAGGCAAAACACCTAACTTTAACCTGGTTTGTAGTAAGTTCCAAAACTGTTTCATAGTTACTAAATATCATACACTATGGACCACTTCTCTATTCGAGAATCATGGGACAGATTATAAAATGTTAACAATAATCTTTTGTATGATTCTTTAGTTCTGAGCCTGATTTCAGGATACTAGGCTCAGGAACTTGTACATTACCACACCTCACTGAGGGAGAGTTAGTGCAAAGGTTAGATGGTGATTCTTTAGACAGATACTTGCTGATCTGAACAGTATCCTGTTTGGGTCTGGACTGGACAGGTCTTACAATTCTTTCGTCTTCTTACTTCCCCAATCTTCCCTTAATGCATACATTTTATCAACAGGTACTGGAAATAGAGCTTTGCAATGTAAGTATTTTGCCTAAAGATCAATGTAGAGGTTCACACCATTTCTAAAACACTTAGTGAAAACACTTGAGCTTCAGACGTCAGAAGTGACCAACTTGTCACTTCTGGGGTGTTAGTTCAGAGTGAGAGCTAGAAGCCCTGACCAACAACTCACCACAGAGATGCTGTTTCCAGCTACGAGGGCTGGGGAAGCCACAGGCAGCAAACAAACAAGCTCTTTGCAGCTTCTACATGAGGTTCCTGCCTCAGTCCATGCAGTGGTTGGGCAGTAATCAGAGACATGCAATAGGAGACATGAACTTAAAAGATGTTAAAACAGTTACATAGTTTTTTTCACTTTGGCTTGATAAACCTTTCCTTACCCTACACAGGAGGAGTAACATTTTACCCAAAATCCATGTCCCCAATGAGGTCAACGTTCTTTGGAGGCTTCTTTTTCTGTGTAGACACCTCACCTTGAAAATCACTATACTATGTTGTTAATTACCAAGAAATATGTACCTAAATATGTACAAACGTTCACGTCGTTTTGGCCCTTCATTGATGTCTGAATAAACTCTTCCTGAGTTCAGTGCAGAATTGGTTGTTGTGTTGGTTTTATTATTTCTCTTGGTGGGAAGCGGTTCTTCAAGCCCTTTTAGTTTCCTTCCCAAGGGGAAACATGTAAGGTTTCTGGCCAGCATCCCTGACTGAATTTTTAGTGGCCATTTAAAATGCACCTTAACATGAAAGCAGACTCGCAATAACAGAAGCGCAGTCTGCAAAGCTCATAATAAAATTGCAAACATTGGGGGAACATAGCAAAGATCAAACTAAGACAATGCATTGAATAAGAACTGGAATCAGCTTATCTACAACGGCAAGAATTTCCTCATTTGATTGGAGCTGCTCTGGGATCATCTCCACTCCAGAGAAGGGCAGGGCAAGACCTATAAATAACAGTCCTACTCAGTTCTCAGAAAAGCTCTCAGTGGAACTGAAAAGAGCTACTTACTCAATTTAAAAGAACGTCACCATCTTTAACTTGAGGATGAGACTATTCAGAAGTGAAACAAATATAAATGGTTTCCTGTAGCTAATAGAATGTATGATCTTTGCTGTAAAGAAAATAAATTTCTACACAGTAAAGTAGTGGAATGCCCACTTTTGTGTGATCTGGTGTACTCACACTTAGCGAGACACACACATTAAGCACCACAGTAGGCATGCTGAATAAATGCCAAAACTCTCTCTTAATGACCAACTTATTTATGCAATGGTAAACAAACGTGTAGATCAGTGATAGACATATTCGTAAGGCCCATTTTCAGAGTAAAGCAAAACAAACAGACACAAAAACGTTATTGTAAGAGGTCAACAGATGCCCCAAGTTCATCCTGCTAGAAGCTGAGTGCCTCCAGATTCCTTTGATACTCATTGTTGTCCATTCTGCTTTGGGCAGAGTTGACACACTCAGAGCTACAAACTGGCCCCGGTTGACATGAGTAGTCAGTCCACTGTCCACAGGCTTTTGAATCCGGCCTGATCAGTTTTCCACAGACGGAGAGCTGTCCTGTGTGAACTCACGAGAACTTGAGGAGAATAAGAGGAACACCCGAGAGCTGATGCTCTCTTAGTCTAGCTCATACATGTCAAAACTAGGCAACACCACAGTACAGTGCTACAGGTCACGGTGAAGGTGGCGTCTGAGAGGCGCAGAGGGTGGTCACTGCAAGTTCAGGAAAGTAGTCACTGAAGATCTTGGCATGCAGGAAATCTTCTGTCTTCACTGGGTGTGGCTACCTGTGCTGTTTCTGATCGTTATTAAATTGTTTGCATGATCTTTCAATAGGTGGTATGTGTGTATATATATATAGTTAAAAAAGTGTGAGATGAGGAACACGTCTGTTGAATGTAGGCTTGGTATGAGGCCGTTCTCAGAGCAACGTCTGGCTTTACAGTAAACACATTTCTGTATTTCCAAGTCCCGCTTATCTAATAAGATCTGTTCAAATTTCAATTTTACTATGACTCCTTTCTTCATTTCTTTCTGACCTGTCTCTCTGTGTCACTTTTCGGGTTCCTGAGTGAATTAGGAGCAGACTGCGTGTCAGTCCTTTCCAGGGAAGCCGAGGCTTCAGTATGGACTGGAGGCCGCCCCGTCAGAGTCAGCGTACTTCCTTTGGGGGTAGAGATGAATCAGGAATGTCTCAAAATAGACAATACACAGTTTCCTTTGGGAGCCACTGGAAAATATCTCAGAAGTGACCTGAATGCTTACTTTGGTTGTCAGAAATTTACTGACCTATTAGACAAAATACCTATTTCTCTTACTCTAAAATATTTATAAAATTATTTGTCTTTATCAAATTATATGACTACCACACAATCCAGGTTTTTAGAAAAAGTGAATAAAACTTTTAGGAAATTATAAAATAAATAAATAGGGTATTTTAAATATTAAAATGTGACACGTTTCTGCAAAAGTGAAATGGTTATAATCATGACTAAATATATGCATTCTGTGTCACACCAGGTGAGGTGCCACTCAAATAAGTTTATTAGGTTCATATTTTGTGCTTTAGGTGAATGAAGATAAAACGGGCATCAGAATTCTAATACCGGGCTTCTGGGTGGAGTAAAATGTCGGTCTTACCCATAGTTTTATGCCACAGCTACCTAAACTTCGTATCTATCTAAGTCACGTCTATCTGTTGTTATAAAATGGCGTAGCTCTTTCGCCCCCAGGAGTCGTAGAGGCCCGTCACGGAGCCACCATCGCAGAGGTCTGGACATAAAGATTAGCCCCGTCCTGCCCAGAAAGAGGCTCCTGCTGCGGCTCCCCGGCCCTGGCTCCCCAGCCGCAGCCCGCCCAGCGCCCCACAGCGCCGTGGGCTCGGGTGTGGGAGCGGCCGGCGCTGTAACTCGGGAAGGAGGCCTTCGCGGAAGCGCCTGGGTGTGCAGTTTTCTAGATGAGTGCAGCTGGTGGTGGTTTATGCTCTATACGAATGTCTAAGTATAGAATGTAGAAATATAAGTTTATGCCCTTTCAATATAAGGCTATAAGAATGGGGACAAAGAAAAATGAAAGATGCGTCACGTCACTATTCTCTTTTAAGAGGAAACGACTTCAGAGCACGTGCCCAGTGGCTAATCTGAGGGCACCAGCTATCTGATTCAAAGTCAGCCTGCCGAGTCGCAGACACAGAAGCAGGTAGAGCACCTCTGTGTGTCTGCGCTGCGGGGGCAGGGTCCTTTTGTGCACTCATTCTGCTTCCAGCCAGCTCTCAGACGCCCCAGGCTGCCTTTCTTTATTTTTCTTACTGGAACCTACACGTAGCTCCTGGCTGTGGAGGATGGCTGTATTTCCTTCCATAACTTGTCAAGTTCTCTTACTTTTGTGATTTCTGAGCTTAAATTACGACCTAAGCTAGGCAGTTTGCATCAGTTTGCACTAAAGATAAAGTGCCGAGGTGTGAAATGTCAGGCGAGAAAAGAAAGTGAACAGCTTCATCGTTCTCCGCCCCAGTACCCCAATGAGCTCCAGAGATGAGGGTGCTCCTTGGTCCATGGAGACTCAGACTTCTGTTTCCTTGTGTGGGTGCACGCACACACACGCACACACACACGCACACACACACCATCTCTCTTTGACCATTATAAGAAAAGTTGATAGTTATTAAACTGAAGCCATTTTGTTATATAAAACAACTGTTTTCTTAGGAAAATTTAAATCTGCTCTGACAAAAGTGGAACATTTTACGTTTTAACAACTCAGGCTCATTTCTCTAGACCCCGAAGGCAACACCACGTATCAGAGTGCGTTTTAAAATGACGTAGCTTTTCACCCTCAGGATCTTAGAGGTCCATCACAGATTCACCATCTCAGAGGTCTGCACATAAAAATTAGTCATTTTAATAAATAGTGTACAAGTAAAGTTTAAGCTATGTTGACTAAATTCACTAATCTCTGGTGGAAACATGAATATCAGGGTCAATTCTCTTCAGATGTCTTGATCTTCGTGTATTTTATTAAACTTTGTTTCTCTGTCTTTGAAATTATGGATTGCCAGTGGCTACTTCTGCATTTTCCCAAAAGAAGACTTACTCGTGCTCTGGTCACTGTGCCGCAGCCTCTTTCATGTTCTCTCTCGGGTGTCCTTGTGATGCTGCTCAGGGAGGGCTGTGCCTTTCCTGATCGACGGGAAACACTTTTCCGGAGCCTCATGCCTCATTTTTCACGACTCACGTTCAGGACAGTGTTGCACATGTGTCTTAGTAAAGGGCTAAGAATAACCCCTGGTGGTGCAGGGCTTGAGTCCCAGCACTCTGAAGCATCGCAGCCGCTGTGGCCTGAGTTCGATCCCCAGCCAGGGCACGGCAGACCTCTCCTGTCACCCCACGGCTCCTCTCAGCAGTGCGTTTCAGTGGATCTGCCTGTTCTGCTTCCCATTCTGTCTCTGTGTAGTCCACTTAGCCCTCACACTTCTGGCCTTCACCCCAGATCTTGTATGCATGAATAAATTAAATAAATCTTAAAAGACATGAATTTGGAGTGATAAGGCTTTGGTCCCAGCTGCTGCTACAAGCACTGGGTAGACATGCAGTGAGGCACGTGGTTGATTACATGTTTCCAGGTAGGTTCTCTCCACTGCAGAGCCTGAGGGAAGTTTGGAAGAAGTTTGTTGGGTGTTCGCGGAGTATAAAAGTGCGGGCTCAGGGAGGGATGGGCAGGGCACAGGTGAGTGTTCTCCTCAGTGAGCTGGTAGAGGGCATGAGCCTTAACCAGGATTCTGGAAATGTGGCCGAGCACACAGGTCAGGATTGCCTCACTGAGGGACAGTGTTGGTGCATCGACAGAGTCCTGGGGCTTGGCTGGGCCCATCGAGGTGATACTCGCTCGGCACTTCTGGACCTGTGAGGGCAGCAGGATTTCAGCCGTGATGGGAGAAAGACCTGCAGGTGGACCAGCATTCGTCCTTGACCTGGGCCACCAGTGTCCCGAGGGGAAAGGGCTGCGTCAGCCTTCAGACCCCTGAAGAGACAGCGGTGGCCACTGGAACTCAGGGAGGGCGGCGCAGGAAGAGTGAAAGGAGGGGTGGAGCTCGCTCTTCCATCTCCCCTGTGACGTGAGCCGGGAGTCCCAGCATTGAACACGCCTCTGATGGATTTTTACTTCCCAGTCAGTGCATCAGGATGACAAAATAGAAGACAATGATGGAGCTAACTCTCACCACACATGGTGAGGAACCTAGAACAGCTTCCAAGCACGGCAGTACTGTTGGTGTCGGAGTGCGGTGACAATGTCCTGCTGTGTATTGTCATCAGTTGGCACCATCCCAAACAAAAGGTGAGCCCAAACTTCTAAGGTCCTGTGTACTTTCATCAGTTCTACATGGGCAAGAAAGGAGCCGCGTTTGGCCGTTTTTGCCAGTATATCTTGTTCAACATCAAACTGAAGAATCAGCTTCGAGTGGGCAAAGGACCACTTATAAATGACCTCGTTCAACTTGAATTTGCACAAAATCCACATTTAAATATCCCTTGTTTGACTTGCTCGTCAGAATCTTTGTCCCTGAACAACGTTGGTGGTTGGGTAAAAGCAGTTTCAGAGACAGTACAAACTACAAAGGGAAGATTTCTGACAGTACGTAAACTGGGAAATCATATCCTTGTTTTTCTTCTTTGTGGTTGAAAATCTCCTGTTTATAAAAGTTTCATCTGTGACAATATTTTAATGGTTTGATGGACATTGTACATCCAGCAGCATGGACAGTTTGACTCAAGAGCTTATTCTGCCCACCAGTCCCATCTTTGACATGTTCACTAGCAAAGTCGTTTCTTTGAGGGCAAAGGTGTGTAAATTGAGTTATCAGAATATTACCTGCATGAGCTAAGGCAATGAAAGTGTAATCATTAGAGGTCCCGAAGGGCGGGGACGAGACCACGCTGTGGTGAGGTCCAAACACATGAAGGGCAGCGACATGGAGTCAGGTGATGGGGGAGGTTGGAAGGTTAATGCCAGTGAGGCGATAAGTGTGGGCTCTGGCCAGCTGAGGCTGCTGTGGAGCAAGGGTGTGTGTGTGTGTGTGTGTGTGTGTGCGTGTGTGTGTGTGTGTGTGTGTGAGAGAGAGAGAGAGAGAGAGAGAGAGAGAAAGAGAGAGAGAGAGAGAGAGAGAGAGAGAACATGAAGCATAGTGGACGACAGCGGCTCTACCTTTCGACCCCGCTTTCCCGTGCTGAGCCCTGAGCCAGGGACTGAAGCCCTGACTGAGGCGGGGAGCACCCACCACTGTGTGCAAAGGCAGGCCCCCCCCCCCCAACACTGCGCGGGCAGAGACGCGCTGACTTGGGATCATCGCGTGCTGCTGTGGAGAATCTCTGCCTGGATTTCAAATGGACGTCACCTTGATATTTCAGTAGGTCTTAATCCTCTCACTGATAAAATTAGTGTATTTGTGTATCTTTATTATTAAGCCCTTTTCAAAATAAATGAGCTAATGCACACTAAAGAACCTGGGTGGAGCATAAGAGACAAGTGTTTATTCTTATTAAATATAAATAACATACATATACAAACATCATTTCTTTTATTTCGTATTAATTGTTATTATAAATTATTTCTTTTATTTTTAGTTATTTATTTCTTTCACTATTTCTCTTACCAAGTAAATTTACCTTTGGACTCATTTTTTCCCCTAGCTTCCGAGTAATTTGTTAAAAGACCTTAATGCTCAAACACTAAGAAAAACATCTCTCACTTGCTTTTGTGAGAGTAAAGGCCCCTCATTGCGTAAGTATTGTGAGAATTTCCTGTGCTGTGGTTCCGGAACATTTAGAAGCTGGTGATGCTGCTGCTTCTGGTTCATACCAGCATCCGTGTCTCATCTACAGGTGATTCAGGCCTCTGTCTGAGAGCACAGCTCTGCCTGAGATTCCTGCCCGCACAGCCTTGAGCCCTGCGCTGCAGCTCAGCTCGTGGCCGCCCCCTTCTTCATGGGTGAGCACGGCTCGACCCTGCATCGGCCTCGGAGCTCATTCCTCACTCCTCATGGCAGGTGAGTGCAGCGCCCCATTACCCTGAAAAGTTATTCCTGAGAATGGACACTCTCAGCAGTGCCTTGAGAAAAAGTGGACATTTCAGGCCAGCCACGAGGCAGCCTTTCCCCCTTAATTTTGATCCAGTTCTTGACTGTGTAACTTGGAAGGTGTGTCTTTGTATTCCAGTACTTCATTAGCAGGAAGGTTGGTTACCAAACCAAAGAACTTCTGGAACTTTCTCAGGTTGACTTCTGCCTAGAAGAATGTCTGCTTCTGACTTCTTTAGTTGTTACCCCCCTTCTCTTTCTCAACAGGTTTCCGGGATACCCTCTGGAGGTGGATTTCTGGGATCTTAGGAGTCATTTGCCTTTCCTTGATCATTATTTTGGGAATTTTGTTGAACAGTTGTAAGTTTTTATAATCCAGACTTAGAAAGCTCTGATAATGTCATTTAATATTAAAGTCCTAATTTTGCTAATCTGTAATGTCAGTTCATAAAGCTGTGTCTAATTAAGTATGTTTCTCATCATACCTTTTAGTATTTCCTCAAGAGAGTAGTGAACAAAGAAGCACTGTGGAGCCCTCCACACTCTTCCAAGAAAGTAAGTTCTGACTTCTGGGAAATGTTAGTTGTGATGGAAGTTGAGATAGGAAACTTCTTGCTTTTCTCAACAGAGTCATGATGGATTACTACAGCTAGTGATACAAGTTTACCCACTAATTTTAGGACAGCCTCATTTCTTTGTTCTCTAATGGAAGAAGAATTATCAAATTACATTGAAGGTATATCACTTATATATTTAAATAGTGAGAAAATATGAACCTGAAATGGCATATCCCTTTCCTTATGAATGCAACAGATCAAAACCAAACTAAAATAAATAATGCAGCTAATTTGAATTACCCGTAGTTTAATATCTCTTTGATTTGCGTCTGCTTCTTCCATGAAGAGGAATTCGTGTGAAGAATTCTGTAGTAAACCCTACATTTCTCATGAAAAGCAGCTCAGTGCCCAGTATTTTAATGTACTTCTTCCAGATCCTTTCTGTGTGGTCTCTCCATCTTCTGTGATCACAGAACTCCACAGAGCTTTCCTCTCTCCTGTCACATTCTCCTGAGTTTTACTGAAATACAATTGAGACAGGCCAGGTGTAAGCTCTTATTGATCTGATGTACTTACATGACTCAACATTATCTCCTCCATAGTGTTAGCTACACGTCCATCAAGTCATACCACTGCTGGTTCTTTGTTGATGAGAATATTTGAGATGGACCTTCTAGCCAGCTTGCCCATATATGACACATTATTGTTAAACTATCATCACGATGCTGTGTAGTAATTTCCTAAAACTTACTCATCCTCTAACTTGAACTTTACACCCTCTGACAACCCTCTCCTCATGCTTCTCCTCCCCTCCATAATCCTGGTAACCACCAGACTATCCACAAGCTCGGTACCGTTCATTTGACAAAAATCTGAGCACTTACCGTGGTGATGACTTTTATTACTGAGAATACTAATGTTCAATTACAATCATTGATACCCTGTGTAAAGGAAGGGATTGCTAGCTAAAATTTATCATCTTTATGCCAAACACACATCAAAATTCTCCCAATACACTATGTTCTTTATGTGAGGAAATGAGCTAAAATGCTTCTCTTATCTAACTATCTCTTTCATCAGCTTCCCTTAGTCACAGCAAAGCTGGATTCCAGTCATTTCTCTAGGAGCTGCTCTGACTATCCCACCCCTGCTCTCTCCACTCTCTATAAGACCGCTTAACATACTGAATTACCTTTGTTTCCTTGGCCTTATCATCAATAATTTCCTTAGTAAGTGATCTCCATGAGGGAAGGGTCACGACTGACACATTCACAGTAACATTCCCTGAATGGTGGTGTTTTAGTGGATCTGCAAAGACTGTTTGTGGAAAAAAATGAGTAACAACAAGCGATTGCCTGAAATAGCAGCACTGAAAAGACAGAATCGCCAATGTTGTCATTTCTCTTTCTCCCTTCTTGAGGGCCTGACTGCCGCTCTTGTCAGGAAGGGTGGATTGGCTACCAGTGCAAGTGCTACTTTGTTTCCAGTGACTCAAAGACTTGGGCAGAAAGTATGGATTTCTGTGCTTTTCACAATTCCACTCTACTTCAGATGGACAGCAGCGATGAATTGGTATGTATTTAAACTCTGATTTCTCACCTTTACCTTGACCTAGAAAAATGTGGTAAGTGCCTGAGTACTTTGATTCAAGAATTTAACCTGATAAGAAATGGATAATATATTTCTTTTTTTTAATTTTATTTTTATTTATGCACACAAGAGCTGGGATACAGGCCAGAGTCACCAGAGGTGAGAAGATTCACCAGAGACAGAGTGGGGAGCAGAACAGGCAGATGGACTGAAATACATGCTGAAGGGAGCAGTAGGCCAGACAGGAGAGGTCTGCCACGCTATGTGGGTCCCCTCCCTGTCGGGGATTGAACTCACGCTGCTGTGCCGCAGATGCTTCTCAGTGTGGCGCTCAACCCGCTGTGCCACCACGGAGGCCCCGATAATATATTTCAATGAATGACTTGCTAATTTTCTATACTTTGAAAAAGATATCATAAAACCTACATATAAAATCTAATGATTACATTATGGGGTAATCTCAACTTTGATGTCAGGGGAAGTACAGAAAACATTTTAGAGAAAATTTACATAAAGAACAATAGGTCATTTTTTATTCTAAGAACTATAAAACAACTTTGTAATATTTACTTCTTGAATTTCTTTTCTGTGAATTTTGTAATTTCTTTTGTAACTATATATTTTTGTCATCCTCCTGGGATAAAAAGTGAAATGTGGAGAGCACTACCATGACAACTACCCACTTATTGAGAGAAGTCAAAAATCTCTCTGCATGCAGAACCTCTACTGAGTGTTGGTTGAATTTCCACATAATTTATCTCTTGAGATACTGTTGATTTGGAGTCAACTTTGATTGAGCCCTTCAAAGGGCATGTTCCACAATTCTCACTCCTGTCAGAATAGTTTTCATCCCTTCCAAAACTGATACACTGTGGTGTGGTCTGGGCCTGGTAAGTGAGCAATAGCAGTCCAGAGACAATACACGCCTTGTAAACACTGAAGGGTTGACTCTGATGCTGGAGACTCACATTCCCGAAGGTCACATTCCCAGCGGATACTAATTTGGTTCATATGTTTGTCTCTCCAAGGATAGTTTTCTGAAGTTAAATAAAAAGTTTTACTGGATTGGAGTCCACTACAGTAACGAGCACGCGGCCTGGCTGTGGATAAATGGCTCTGCTTTCCCCCAGGATGTGTGAGTTTCTGGCTGGAGAGTCTTTGCTGTGTTGTGTGGGTTATTCTTCCACCTCCCCAGGCATGGGACGTCTATACTCTGTCTCTGGATACTTCAGCTCGGTTGACTTGTGTAGGACGTGAGAATACAAAGAAGAGATTAAACTCAACAGAGATAATAACTTTAGTCACATCTGGAACTCTCAAGATCATCCTTGAGGGACAGGAGTTTTGTGTCCTTGTGACCATGAAAGAGCTTTGGACGTACAGCCTGTGTTCTTCTGCCTTGGGACGAACACTGGGTGCCTGTATACGGAGACACATTCACAGCAGTTGTCCAGAGAAGACTCATTGTTTTTTTTTTTTAATCTGTGGCAAGCCAGTCTCCTTGGTATTCTCCCTTGTTTCAAATATTCTGGACTTATTTTGCGTATATTTTTAACTTATATCTTTAGTTTTCATTCATAAACATGGAATTTGTAGCATCCTACAAAGGCAACTTTTTCCTTCTAGACCAGATTAGTCAGTATATCTTTAAACAATATAGAGGAAAAGTATATCGGATATCAAAACTGTTAATAATGCAGGCAAAATAAAATGCTATTGATTTGTGAGGCAATAACTGAGCTTTTATTATATTCTAATCTGAATTGTGAAAACTGTGCAAACTGAATAAACACACAGTGGTTTTGTGTATTAGTAGCTCATTCAAATGCATTGAACATTTCTATGACTAATAAACTGCTCTCTCAACATTCTCTATTCCTTTCCCCATATACTAATATCTTAACTTTTTAATTACAGATTTCCATTCCTTGAAACCCCCAATACAGAGAACTGCATAAGATACAGCCCAAGCAACAGTGTTTTGGATTATCCCTGCAGCGACACAAACCGTTTTATCTGCAAGCAACGATTTAGTTAGGTGTTTCTCGGGGTGGAGGACCAAGTTCTGAGGACCTACTTCAAGCATGCCCCACGCTCTCAATTATTGCCAGTTACATGCAGAATCTGTAAAGTATTTCAAATTGTATCATATAATGTTTTCATGTACTTGAAAATGTGTTTTAAAATATATGAAATTTGTGTGGCTCCAATCAAAATTATAAAGCATCGAGATAAAGATTTTAAATTTGATTTACTATGTAAGTTCAGTATTGGATTTTAAAATGTTTTATGCATATTCTTGTAAATTTTCTTTGTGGACATCTAAATAAAACAGACAATTCACATCAAGTAATACATATCAGCATCATTTCATATCTGGCATACTAATGACCTACATTTTTTGAAAGTTCATCTACCTACCTACCTACCTACCTACCTACCTACTTATCTATCTATCTATCTATCTATCTATCTATCTATCTATCTATCTATCTATCTATCTATCTATCTGTCTGTCTGTCTGTCTGTCTGTCTGTCTGTCTGTCTGTCTGTCTGTCTGTCTGTCTGTCTGTCTGTCTGTCTGTCTGTCTGTCTGTCTGCCTGCCTGCCTGCCTGCCTGCCTGCCTGCCTGCCTGCCTGCCTGCCTGCCTGCCTGCCTGCCTGCCTGCCTGCCTGCCTGCCTGTCTGTTTTTATTTTGACTTTGCTGTTTTATATCTTCATGTAGGTCCTTTTGCCTTTTGGTAATTTGGTCTTCTATGCCTTCATGGATTTTATAGTAAGTTGCTTTCCCAAGGTGGGAATGTTCACAGCTATTCATATTTATAGAATTTTTCTGCTCCCCCTTTCTTTCTTCACCTTCTGAAATACACGTGACTCATGTTTCTTAATGAGACTGAAAGCTCTCACAATTTCTTCATATTTCCCCCCTAAAACTTATTTCTCTTATCTCTCCCACTTCAGTCATTTGTAGATGTCTATTTTCTGCCTTCCAAATCCTTTCATATGCTCTACCTCGCCTTCTGATTCCTATAGCATTTTTAATTTCATTTATTGAAATCTTCAAATCCAGAATCTGTTTTTCTTTTTTGACCTAATCTCTTGGATGAAGTCCTTTTTCCTACTCCTTGATGTGCTTTGTGAGTCACAGTTTGTCTTTCTTTTTCCTGTAGTGTCTTTATGGCAGTTATTTTGAATTCTCTATTCATCAGTCACACGATTTTGTGTCTTTAATGATAATTTTTGGGTATTGGGATTTTCCTTTGGTATGTCATGCTGCTGTATTTTTCATATGATTTGATGGTGAACTTCTCTATCTGTGCATTCGATGGGGGTACTGACCTGTGGTGACTTGGAAAATAATAACTAAGTACCTTGTTCATATTCCTGATAGGTGGTTACGTGGCTTTAGTTTTGCCATTATCTTTTCTGTGTTAGGATAGAGGGTGGGAGGGCGGGATTTGTGGGCAAGTGGGGAAAGTCATAGGTCAGTGCAGTCTCTATGTTCTCTTACTACTGTGGCTACGTCCGGGCCTTGCTTGTCCTCATGTATAGTCGCTTCCTCAGAGCAGCGGGCTATTGTGACATGCCACTGTTGTCACTCGAGCACCGACTTCAGCCCACACATATGCAGGTCTCCCTTGCACTCCGGCGTGAGGAGCACAGGTGCCTGCTTGAGTTGTGAATGTTCTGCTGGTTGGAGCTTGAAGGAGAGAAAAGTTGGTGGCATATTACTCTGTCATGATGCGGAGGTGATGCCACTTAATTAAAATTTTTATTGCAGTAGATTTCGCTTATACCATTTTATAGATTTCAAGTGCACTGTATTATAGTTCTCCATCTATTTGTACTACGTAATGATTGTTTCCAAAAGAATAGTTTCTACCTTCCACCATAAAATTAACCGAACTACCAAACCCCAAAGTTTTGCCAATTTAACCTGTTCTTTAATCCCTTTTGGTAACTACCACTTTTGTTGTTAAAGCTTAAGAACATGTTCTTGTCTTGTATGATTTGTGGGTTTATATTTTTATGTACCTGTTGGTCATCTGTGTCTCTTCATTGGAGAAGTTTCTATTTGAACCTTCTGATAAGGTTATTTTGTTACTGTTGTTGATTTTTTAAAATACCTTCTGGATATTAATTCCTTGCCACATATATAACTTTTGAATGTCTTCTACCATTCAGTAGGTTGCTTTTTCATTGGATAATGGTTTCCTTTGTTGTGCAGGAGCTTTTTAGTTTGCTGTAGTCTCAATGCTGAAATTTTTGTTTCTGCATCTCTTGCCACTGTAAACGAGTCCAAAATGATGCCGCTGCGGCTGATGCCAGAGGGCTTACTACCTATGTGTTGTTCTCTCTAATTTATGGTTTCTGGCCTTTAGTGTATTAGAATTATTATTTTGTGTATCATGTAAAAATGATAAAAATTATTATTTCTTGTATAATCTAAAATGTATGTAATTATACCATTTTCCCTGTACTACTGGTTGAAAAACCTTTTCTTCCTCCACTTGTGCTTTTGGTTTTTGTATTGTAAGTTGGTTGTTCATATGTGTTTGGGCTTATCTGGACTGTGCATCTGTGTGTCATTTTTCATTTCAGTACTCTGCTGATCTGATTGCTATTGCTTTTGCTTTCTAATAAAGTTCCAAGTTTGGGAATATGCTACATTCATTTTTCTCTTTTTTTTTCTCATAGTGTTTTTGCAATTCAGGGTCTTTTGTGGTTCCATATAAGTCTGAGACTTATTTTAGTGACAAACGCTATTGGGCTTTTGATGGGGATGTTTATATTTAAATATTTCTCTAGCTAAAATTATGTTAATTGTTCCAATCCATGAACCCAGGGCATCTTTCCATTTGTTGTATCTTCTATTTCTTAAAAAAAAGTGCCTGATTGTTTTCAGTGTACAGGTTTTTTATGCCCTTGTTTAAATTTATTCTTTTGTATTTTTATGTGTTAAAAATAGGATTGCTTTTTAAAATTTCTTTCTGTTTGCCTACAGAAATGCAAAAGATTATTTCATATGGATTTTTAGACTGCTAATTTATGACATCCATTTAATATTTTTAATAATTTTTAGCAGAGTCACTGAGATTTTCTATGTATATTATCTTTTCATCTGCAAACAGTGAGAATTTTCTTCTACCCTTTCTTTTTGATGTTTTTAATTACTGTGTCAATTTCCTTGCCTGTAATCGCTCTGTTTGGGTTTTTTATTTATGATTCAGTGTCAGAGGTGGTATATTTCTAAGAATTTGACCATTTTTTCTAGGTTAGTGAATTTGCTGGCATACAACTGGTAGTAATCTTGTGATCTTTTGTATTTCTTAAATCCCTTTTGTAACTTCTCTTTCTTTTCTGATTCTGTTTATTAGCATTTTATCCCATTTTTCCTTAGTGATATTAGTTTCCTCTATTTTGTTAATATTTTTAAAGAACCAGCTTTTTGTTTCAGTGCTCTATTGGATTGTCTTTTTGATTTCTATTCTTTAAATTTCACTTTTTAAATTATTTCCTTTCTTCTACTGGCTTTTGGTTTTGTTTGTTCCTCTTTTTGAAGTTCCTTAAGTTGAGAGGTGAAGCTATTTATTTTAGCTCTTTTTTGTTTCTTGACATGGGTTATATTACTATGTACTTACCACAGGACAGTGTCCCACAGGTTCTTTGCTCTTCATTTTCGTTTGTGTCCAGGTATTTTTCAATTTCTTCATTAATCTAGTAATCATTCAGTAGTGTGTTGTTCAATGTCCATACATTAGTCTTTTCATGCTTGCTTTCTGTAGTTGATTTCTAGCTGTAACATAGTGATCAAAGAACGTACCTGATAAGCCTTTAACCACCACAAATTTTGACTTCTATAGATTTTGTGACCCTACATGGGTTCTATTTTGAAGGATATTCTTAAGGTACTATTAATCTTTGTTTTGATTTCCTTATTTGTCTTATAGTTGTTGAGTGGCATAGTGTGTAATCTCCACATGTTTTATTTTTCCATCTTTATCCTTTTGGGTTGTCTCTATTTTCATACCTTTTTGGTAAATATATGTTTGGAATTATTTCAACCTTCACAATTTTATTGATACTTATTTTGTGTCTCAGCATATTATTTATCTGTGGGAATCCATGTGTGCACTTGTGAATGATATGCAATCTGTTTGGGTTTGGAGTCTACTGAGTCTATTTTGTCTATGTGACATTAGCTACTAACTATTGAACTAGCAAACTATCTAACAAACTGATGATTTACTGCAAGGTTCTTTTTCAGTTCAAAATTCTACAATTAAGCCTAGAGTCAATTAGTTTAATATTTGCCATCTCAAATCAATAACTTGAAATAATTGCTTAGAGGTCCTGTTTGTGGTATATGTCCAAAATATGTAGGAAACTTCTGTTTGGACTTTCCTAAGCCCAGCTTCATTATACATAAATCAGCACAAATACCAGCAATTTCAACCAAAGAGGAGTCCTATCTCCATGACAATATGGAACATTGGGCAGCTTGTTCCTGGATATTTCATGGTTCTCAAATGCTCATTTGAATTCTCCTTTTGCTATTGTCTCACATCATTTGCTTTTATTAAAAGTGTTTTTTGAGTATGCTCTTTGGGACATTATGATTTCTTTCCCTTTCTAAACATTGATATCTTTGGAACATTTAAACCTTATTTATCATTTGTATAATTTTGTACCTTGTGAACTTTTCTATTTATATTCTAGTGAAGAGGTTGGTGAACTTTGTCTAAGGAAGTATACAGTAACTATTTTCATAATTGTGGACCAATATGTGTTGAAATTACTTAACTCTGCCATTGTGGTACAAAAGAAGACATTGCTAATAGATAAGTGGTCTCTTAGGCTAGGGGAATAGTCCTTAGAGATTTTATGCAAAAGAGAGTAACAGAAGATATAGTTAAAGTATGGATATAGATGATATATTGAAATAAAAACTGCAATGATAAGTTCCAAAATATAATATGACTTGGTAGTTCATAACATAGTGTAAACATACATTACACAACATAACACAAATGTAAAACTACAAGTAAGAAACTTGGAAAAGCTTTTATTTCTGTGGAAGAACCAGGTAACATAAGTGATAGGGTCTCTTAGAGAAGTGAGTGTGAAAGCAAAGAAAAATTAGAGAATTTAAGATCCTTAAAAAGAAAGAGGAAAAGATAATGTTTTACTTTCCTATCTCATAGTATCAACATTCAGAAAAGAAATGTCATAGAATATAACAGAGCCAACACTAGAGGGCGCTCTGTACCTGAAAACCTTGACAACTGAATGTAAATCAATAAAAAAATTGAAACATAACCTACTCGTATAAAACCTTTTTTGTAGCTGCATAAAATAAACCAAGAAAGAAACAGCCACAATATCAAAACTGCACTACAACGCTGCAAACTTAATTAGATATCTTTATATAGTTATAAAGAAGCAGAAATTAAAAATAAATAAATACAAAAAGCTGAACATAGATCACAGGCAAAGGGCAGGACCAGAGCTGGTGTTGCCTTCCTGAGAGTAGGTAGAAGAGAAGTTACCTAAAGAGAATGAAATGTGACGAACAGACACTTTAATCTTAAAAACATCCTGCTACTGTATAATTACATTTGTAAATAATAGTGAGCATTTATATACTGTAGAAGTTATTAGAATTGTAAGTAGAAATTATGTAGTAACATTAGTAAAAGTCTGTTTTAACACAACTTGTGGTACAAGACAGACAACTTGGACATAAATAATAATACCTTATGGAAGGTCTAAGTGATAAAGTCAGTATGGTAGATATTTTGGGTTTAGGTTGCTCACTATACACTGATAATTGGAAACATCCTTTATTTGCCTTAACATACCTGAGTCATCCACTATGAATACATAAAAATCTTAAAAAAAGAAAAATGAACAAATATATTTATGACACCACATAATGAAGAAAAAGCCCTATTTGCAAAAAAAAAGAATAAAATGAATTATTTGGGAATCATCAAGGATTAATCAAAATCTATAGATGCGTAAAACACTTCAGAAAGGAAAAAAAAATGTCTTTATCTAAAAAGGTAAAGACGTATCCTATCTCTGGCTAGACCTTTCCTTAAGTTTAAGGTGATTCTAATAAAAAAATCAGTGACTGATGGGTCTCGACAAGTTGTCACTGGGGTTCATGTGGAAAACAGATAAAAGGTGATGTGGACTTAAAAGCCCAAGCATACCTATTGAGAACCCTCCATTCAAAGTGTGAGGTCGTGGATCTTGGTTATCAGCCCCTTGTCAGATGTATGGTGGACAAATATTTCCTTCCATTCAGGACAATGTTGTTTTGTTTTTGTGAAAGTTTTTTTACACTGTGCAGAAGGTTTTTTTTTTTTTTTTCCATTTGATGTAGTCGCAATGGTTTTCATTTTGTTGTTGTTGTTTTTCTTGCTGTTGTAGCTGAATTCACAAAGATCATCACTAAACAGTACTTTGGTGGTCTGTAAGAATGGACCTACAACATGAACCAGCTGCTTCTAGGGGTTTGCCCAAAGGAAGGACTCAAAACATTAATTCAAAAAATATAGATGCACTGCTATGTTTATTGCAGCATTATTTATAATGGGTAAGACTTGGAGTAAACCCAATGCCCCAAAATAAATGACTAAATCAAGAAAATGTGGTACATATACACAATGGAATATCATTTAGCAATCAAAAAATATAAACTAGAAATAACCATTTGCAAAAACATGGATGGAGCTTGAAGAGATTATGCTCAGTGAAATAAGTCAGAAAGAAAAAGAAAAATACTGGATGGTCTCACTTATGGGAGATATATAGGGGATCAAGGCAAAAAATAATAATCACATCAACAACAACAGCAAAATCACAACAAAACAAAACAAAAATAAACAGACAACTGCAAATCAGAGACATTCTGCAGGGAAGAGGGAGGGATTGGGATCAAGGCAGAGGTGGGAAGAGCACGGGGACTATGGTGATGGTGCACGGGTGATTTGGTGGTGGAAATTCTATTGGGACTACACCTAAAAAAGAAGTCAAACATTATAAGAAAAATAAACAAAACTGCATAATTTTTTAAAAATGCGGTCACACTGGCTTACAACATCATGTGTGATTCAGAGGCACAAGATCACATCTCTTCAGATGTACATCACCAAACCACACCACACCTACCGCCAAGGTACCCATAGCTCTGCACCATAGTCCGGTGGCCCCTCTGCACTCTGCTCTCCATCCTCTCCTCTGGTGACCTTATTTCTGCAGACAGATTCGTAACAAATCAATTTGTTATTGGTGGTTTTGACTGACCCTTTGTTTTGTTTCTTTTTTATTCCACACAAAAGTGAACCCATCTGGTAGTTTCTTCTTACTTATTTCAGTTAACATTATAGCCTCCAGTTCTATCCATCTTGTTGCAAATGGCAACAACTTTTATATTGCTGAATATTATTCCACTATGCACACATTCCCCATCTTAGCTACTCATCTGTCCTTGGGAACTTAGGTTGTTTTCATAATATAGCTATTGTAAATAGTGCTGCATTGCACATGCATGTTTCCCTTGTATTGGTGTTTTTGCATTCTTTTGGCAAAAATCTATGAGCAGAATACACAAATAATGAATGATATTCCCTGTTCACAGATCAGAAGAATTAACACTGTTCATATGACAACCTTACCCAAATCAACATACAGTTTCACTACAATCCTTTTTTTTTTTTTTTCACTATAATCCTTATCAAGACTTCCTTACCAAGCATTCTTTAAAGAAATAGAAAAAAAAATACTGGAATTCATATGGAACAGCAAAAGACCCCAGAAAGCCACAGCAATCCTGACAAAAAAAGAAGAGTAGTATCACATGTCCAGAGATAAAAGAACTAAAACACTCAGCAATTTGAGAAATAAGGTTAATCATCAATTCCCACCTGTGAATTTATAGTTATTATATTAAATTATAAAAATTTATATGCACAGCCACCAAATACATGAAGCATATTTTCCACTCAACATTTTACAATAATTATCTTTTATGTTACCACTATTCTATTTTCTTTATTTGCTGGTCATGTATGATAGTCTGCTTTGGGAAATAGTGCCATTTACAGTATTGTTTGCTTCCATATTTTACATGATATAAATAGTATAATCATGCACATTCAACCTTTACATATAAGAAATATTCTGAATGTATGAATATTTAATTAATTCCTTAGATTTTGACTAGCATAAACATCTAAAATATGAGCAACTTTATGCCTCTCAGTACATGCAATTTAGTAACTAATTGTTCAGACTTTCACTTCCACTCATTTTTGAATGAAACAAATATTTTTTTAAGCTTTACCAGTTACTTTGTTTATTAAATAGTCCCCTGATTGTTTACTATTATTATTATTATTTTAGATTCCAGAGTTCTTTAAAAGTTGAATTGAACTATTTTACTAACTTTGTCTTTATTTTAATTGAAAGACAACGTTTTGGATTTCTTCATCCTGTCATTTTCCTACTTTAGCATTTGAGTGAAACAAGTATTTATTATTTGTGTATTAATTAATGTACCAAAGAAAATTATATATCTTTCCATTTTTAATAAATGCATTATATGTTGCCTTTCAAAACATTAATCAATGACATGTTTTATTTAAAATGGAAGTTCTTTTCTAGGCATCAATTAAAAAGATCTGACACTTCCCATAATCAATGCAACACATAAAAACGTCGGTTATATGATGGTGATTGCAAAAAACTTATTGTGTATGTAAGAAAACAAGGAAGTCTCAATTCTGCAGTCAGATGTTCAGAGTTTGTTCTAGTTTGTTTTTATCTTTTTCTTTGTTTTGCTCCTCCTTATTCCATGTATAAGTGCAACCATTTAATTTTTGTTCTAAGAAGTCTACCTAAAAATAGAAATTAGATAATTTATTAAAAGTAAAATATTTATTTTATTAGCATTTTGAAAGGTCTGAATGATTAATATGCAAAACCAGTGTTTCCAGAGAGAAAAAGAAAAAAAAATAACACAGGATATTAATTGTACCACCAAAGATAACATAAAATTTGCACATATCTTTATTAAATTATTTTTACAAGTGTAAAATTATATGAATCCATATATTAAAAGTCAAATGTACATAGATTATTTAAATAAATGTTCCTATTTTGTCTTTTAACAAAATACAGGGTAGTTTTTAGCTCTTATTTTTATATGATGTAAATATTTGCCTTATTCTCTAAGTATAGTTGTATCTTTCAGGTTACTCTTATTCATTTTTATATTTATTGTCTTGTTGTATATCAGGTATTTGGCTTTAAATAGCCTCTACATGCTATTTTTAAGAAATTTATATCCACTTTGTATTTCTTCCCTGAACTCAATACAAGGAAATCCAAAATTCTAATCCAAACCCCTCTAGGATGCTAATAGAAATCTCACACATATACCCCAAACTGAACTCCTGAAGTTATCTCCCTAACTGCTCTGTTGTGCTTTCCCCACTTACACTCATTGTAAGTTTTACAATTTGTCAAAATTGCAGGCCTGAGAGTAATGGAGGTGATGAGAAATGATTGAAACACACACATTCACAAAGGTGTGGCACACATATGCACATGTATATTTCAATACAGATAAGATTGAAAGGTCTGTATGTATTTATTGATCTGCATTAGGTCAAGTCAAGTGTGATTTTTTTTTTTTGGCTTGTTTTAGCTTTTGGCATAACTTCAGAGTTAAATGCCTGAAAAAGTCATATAATGGTAATGAAAACGGCTTGATATATATACCCTGTATCCACAGATTACTCAATATCAAATTGTCAAAACACTCACACTTTATGGATTCACCTCTGTCCCTCTCCCGACCTACCTATCTGGTGACAGCTTGGAAACGTGTCACTTTCACTGAATGAGAGCTCAGTTCATGCTGGAAGGTGACCTCTGCAGTCTGACAGATTTTCCACTGATCTAGAGAAGATCCAGTTGGGGTTGTGCACCTTACAGTTCTTGAGGAGGCTCTCTTTTCCTGGCCTCTTCCTTATGGCTGAATTTTATCAACAGATGCTGACTATAGAGCTTTACATGTAGGATTTTGCCTACAAAAATAAGTATCAAGAAAGAGGCTAATGTGATTGATTTAATCATACATAGTAAATGTCCTGAGTTTTAGACATAAACAACTTGTCACCTTCCATGTTGTAGCTCAGAGTGAGAACCCAAAGGCCCTCAGCACTCACCACAGAGGCTGTTCCAGCTCGAGGGCTTGAGAAGCCACAGGCAGCAGAAAGCTCTTTGCAGCTCCCACTTGAGTCTTACTTCAGTGCAGGTGATGGACTTTTTAGTAAGACGAGACATGCACTAAGGGCTGAAATTAAGAGAATTTGAAGCAAGTTGTTTTCTTGTTGGCTGCATGAACCTCACTCTACTTACCATACACAACTGGAAAGTGACAGCTTTTTTAAAAATGCTGTTACCAACTAATTCACCATTGTCAGACGCTCCTTTGTTCTGTGCAGAGATCTCACTTCATGACATAGTTCCAAGGTGGTGTCAAGGATCAAGAAAGATCTAAAGATACCACAACTGTCACACTGTCCTGCTGCTTTCATTGAAGTCTGAAGCTGCTATTAAATTTGAAGCAGAATTGGTTGTCACTTTGGTTTTAATACTCTCTTGATGGAAAAACAGTTCTCTTGACACTTTAACCTCATACAGAAGGGGAAACTGTCTTGAGTCATGTTTCTCGTCTATATATATATATATATATATTTTTTTTTTTTGCTCTCGTCAATATTTCTGCTTGAGTTTGTAACTGTCTTTTAAAATTGCAACTGTAAAATGATACTATACTTGGAAAACAATATTGCAGTGTCCCAAACCCCAAAGGTAATGTCATAGATTTTGGTGCCATATCAGAGATCAAGTTAGATGATATAGGGAATAAGAACTAAATGTCAGCATCTTGACCAAGGATATTTGGAGCTGCAAGGTGATCAAATTTGCTCCTTACAGAAGGCAGAGCAGACAAGACCCAGAAAGAACAATGCAGTCAATGCTCAGAAAGGTCTATCCAGGGACCTGAGTGATACGTTGAAGTGGCTGCTCAGTTTAGAATAATCACAGGACCTTATGTCTAGTAGGAGTATATTCAGGGTTAGAGAGAATTTAAGTGATTTCTTATGTTAGTAAGCAGGGTGAGCTTCACAATAAATAATTTGTACAACAGAATTTCTGTGCATTCCTTATTCTACATCAATAAACTGGTATGCCAAATTCTCCAGTAGGGTTAAATACACCTAAACTGAATTTTTATAATATATACACATTTAGTACAGAATAGACATTTTCAATAAATGTTAAATTATTCTCTTTTTGAACCTTTCACTAAAATGAACATTGGTAAGCACAGGCCAAGTTTCAGCTACTATCTAGCCTTTTGCTTAGAAATCATACTTCACAGTAACCAAATAATTGTTACTAGAATATAAAAACAGATTATGAGATGTTGATGACATGATTTCATGCATGTGATAAACCTGTGTTAAACTTAAAAGACTATGCATGCTGTCTCTCTCAAGCAAATGAGCGCATGTAAAACCCAGAACCCAAATAAGGATTTTGGATTGTGCTAATGTTAATGCATTATTTAGCACTGTACTTTAGGGATATAAAATATCACTTGGAGGAAACTGAGTGCACATTTAAGTACTGTTTGATTTTTGCCACTTTTTTTTCAACCTATATTCATTTCAAAATGAAAGGTGAACAATCAAGTCAACAGAAGACTTGATTGTATATTCCCTTATAGTTAGCATTAGCTCTGCTCATTTCGTTCTGCTTTTCTATGTCAGCTACAGTATTGGTCTTCTCATTAAAGTCAAATTCTGTTGTAATCTTTACAACACAGATTGTTATTCATGCTACACAGTAGGTGTAAACTCAGAGATGTGAATGTAGTAAGTGATTTCTGTCAGAACTATGGATGTTATTGCTCATCTGTTGTAACTTTATTTCTCACTGATTCTGGACTTGAACATTTCTCAACCACATGGTCCAAATATGTTCTTAATTGATTTCAGTTGGTTCACAGTAAAAGTCTACACCCATCTTCATGTGCTCAGAGTAAATGTGGATGTTCAGATCTGTGATAGACTCATTGATAAAGACCCATCTCCAGAGAAACGCAAAACAACACATATGCACGCGCACACACACACACATACACACTATCAAGAGAAGTCAACAACAGTATAAGTTCATCCTCTTCGAAGTTTTTACATGAAAATTCTCTTTTCATAGTCACCATTAGCCATTTTGCTTTGAGTAATGTTGAGAATTCTTCCTTTGAATTCATGGTTCACACAGTGAATGCTTCCAGATTTTCAAGAAACATTGACTAAAGGCTATTGTCATTAATCAAACAGCCTTTACTTTTCTCTTGAGTGTTCTTATGCCTTGGAAATGACCCTCTTGTGTTTTTTGCTCTGTTCAATCCAGAAAACTCTTTCTTTAATGTCATATGCCATATTATAAATTCACTTTCAAAATCTGCATACCAATGTCTTTGGATTGATGTGCTCATTTTGAGTGTAATGATGTATTAGCAGCACTAAGGACACAGATGAGCATTGCATCCTTTGATGTCACCACTTCACCACACAGTGTGTCAGTACAATGCAAAGACCTCTCATTTTGTTCTTAAGTATGAAGACAATATGTACCATTATATCACTTTCACTCTTCAGCAGGGTATGAAGTAGGAGAAATGAACTTTATTTCTGTAAAATATGCAGCTTAAAAAATGCCATATTTAAAAACATTTGAGGTACAAAATGTTTTAGTTAACTGCTCCTTTATTTTTTTTGACCATGCAAAATGTGACTTTGTTCATAATTCACAGTACTGAGAATTGGCTAGTAAAACCAATAATAACTTTTCTTTTTCCTCTCTTTGGTATTTTTCCCATGGGATAATTGATTATATTCTGATTCTTTTACTTGTCTCACTTTTGCTGTAAAAGTGTAGAGAGGTGTTTTATTATTTTCCAGTCCAGGATGAATCTTGAACTTCCATTGTCTCAGCATTTAAGTTTCAGAAAAATTCCTTCCCACCTCTTCATTAGTGTTCCATCAAATTATTTGATACTTCAAATTATTTAAGCAGAGTATTAATAATTTTATTAGTCTGTCCTCTGGTTTCTGTTGTGTCGATTTCAAAGCACTGAAGGGGAAGGAGAGTCTAATGTTGATGGAAGACTTGACCAGTAATGTGGATGAGAAACTGGTGTGGGCTCAGACAGCTAAGGTAACTGTAGAGCAGAGATATTGTTTTTGTGTGTGTGTGTGTGTTTGTGTACACATGAAATAGCAATGGGAGGCCATTCTGGATCTTCCTCTTTGACCCTGTCTTCCCTAACTGAGTTGAGGGAAAATCAGAAACACAGAAGAGAGATGGAGATACCAACCATTCTGTGCTAAAGTAAATGAAAATCCACAAATCATATGGATGCAGTGAGCTGACTTAATTTAAAATATATTACAAGTGTGCTGTGGAGAAACACTACTTGTGTTTCAAACTTAAGTCACTTTGTCAAAATAATTCGTTCTACTGTGAATTAGCTTTCTATGGATAAAATAAGATTTATTCATTTTCCTTATTAATCTATTTTTAGAAATAAACAAGTTTACACATACCAAATGCTAATGAGTTTTACAAGGGAATGAAATCTTCTTATTAATGGAAAGGAAAATACTGTATCAAATTTTATGATACTCAGTACACTTACCTTTGTTTTGCCAACTTTTTTTTTATCCAGATAAATCTTTAAAAATGATCTTGATGTTCAAACATGTAAAGAAACCTCAATTCACACAATCATCTTTTGTGATAGTCAGAGGGTTCTGTGACACAAGTATGTAAGAATTTCCTGTGCTGTGGTTCCAGAACATTTTAGCTGCTTCTTGTTCATACACTACATCTGAGTCTCACCAATAGTGTGTCTCACCAATAGATGATTCAAGAACACTGTTTGAAGGCACGATTTTTCTTCCTACACAAGCTTTGAAATCCTTAGCCGCCAGCTCAACTTCATGACCCAAACTCTTCTTCATGACCCAACACCCTTCCTCATGAGCCAACACCCTTCTTCTGAATAAGCAAGTCTCCCACCTGCATTGACCTTGGAGCACCATTTCTCATGCCAGGTAGGTGCCTCCCAAGTCATACAATTAACAAATAAAAATAACCAGAGAGGTTTCTCATGGATATTTCACATGCAATGTTGGGGGGAAAGTGAGGTGATTAGGGTTTTCATGCATCAGCACTTTCCATGTAATTTTATTTTTGTGACTCTTCCTTCTGTAACTTAGAAATTATCTTTGAGGCTTTCCCAAAAAGTTCAAAGAGTGGTTTCTGATAGCACTAGATTTTGAATAGAAACCGATTTACTTGCTTAAATTACAATTGCGGGTATAAACAGAAAATGTTAATGCATACGAATGTCTTTTAAACTTTTACATTTGTGATATAATATTGAAAGCCACTCAGGTTAACGGTGATGCTCTGGACTCTTAATGACAAGTCTATGGAGTGTACTGATGTCAGTGCAGGGTCATCACCTTTTCTCCTTTATTTCAGAAATATCTCAACACAGTTGTAGCACAGTAATGAAGTCTCTTTCAATTCACCGAGTATATTCAAATTGTTAATAAAACTATTATTCACTTTTACTCACTCTCTTAAATATTCATGTATTTGGTTCTTATAGATAAGAATAACTTCTGTGTTCATTCATATTGGCTTTGCTAGTCAAATGGCATGTAAGCAAATCTATGGATGGTGTTAATGGGGCTTTAGACGCTTTTGAAATCTAGATGAATGCCTTCTCTTTTAAATGCCCTTGTACCTGAATCCTAGAAAGAACAGTCAACCAATTTAAGGCATTCATCCCATACAACAATTGATAGGATGTTGGGAATTGGAGAATGTAATGTATTATGGTGTTTATCATCATTCAAAGTATGTAAAATGAATATGGTCCCACAGTTACCCATGCATTTGTTGGGGAGCTCAGGTCTGGGGCATCCCATGTCTTTTCTTCCCTACAGGACCTCTACAGAGTGAAGAGCAGCTGGTCACTTCTCAGAGTGGGAAGGCACTGAGATTAGGAGAAGGACAGACATACTCCCAGGAAGTGTTACCTTCAGAATGATAGGGTCAGTTCTATGAGAGAGTCTGACACTAGACAAACTCATTCTGTTTCTGCGTTGGATACTTATTACCTTGGAGACTTAAAAAAAATAAGACTATGAATGGACCCAAGTTTCCTCATTTACTTAGCAAGATGCATACTGCCTGTCTTGTGGTTTTTGTTGAGAAATAAAAGTAAATATATGTTATGTGAGACCCTAAAAGAGATCTTTGTGTCTGTTGCTATCATCTGACAATGTCTAAGCTTCCTTGTCAAAGTTAAAACCAACTACTACTACTTTGCTGACACAGAGATGGAAGAAAGAAAAAGTATGGATAATCCCACTGAAAATTCCAAAGTGCACCTCTTATCTGGTGGAGTTCTGAGGGGAATGTCTTAATGTCCTAACTTTTCATTGGAAAGATGATTGGTTTACCAAATCAAAGAACTCTTGTCTTTTCTTATTTTTGCCTTTAAGAACATCAATTTCCATGTTTTTCATGAGGTCGTCACTCTACGTGTCTTTCTTCACAGCTTTTCGGACCACTTGGTGGAGGTGCATTTCTGGGGTGTTAGGAGTAACATGCCTTTTGTTGATGGCTGCCTTGGGAGTTGTGTGGAAAAACCGTAAGTTTTTGTGGCCAAGATTAGATAACATTCAAAGGTCTTTATCAAAGACATTTAATAATGAATTGTTCATTTTACTAAAAGGTTATACTTTATTATTTCATTAACCTGTATCTGATTGGGTAAATTATTACTCATTTCTCATAGCATTTCGTAAACCAAGTACTGAGCCAGCAATGCCTACAGGAACCGCCGTAGAACTCCAGAAAGGTGGGTCCATCCTTTGGAAGTCTCAGTGTCAGTGGAGAATGAAATAGGCAAGTGTTTGCTTTTCTCAGCAAAATAATAATGGATTATTAATTGCAGGATAGTATCATTTTATTGGTCTTTAATACAAAAATTATCGAATTATATTATGTATCATTTATATATGTAAGGAATAAGGAACATACTAGCCAGAAGTGACCTATTTCTTCCTATATGAGTGCTCATGTATAAACAAGTAATCACGCTTCCTATGTGAGTGCTAAGTAATCAAAAATAAGCTATGGTAAATTTTATAGCTAATCTCATTGCCTGTATTTACTCATAATTCATATATATATATATAGGTCGCTATGCTTGTTTCTGCTTTGTGCCACTACTCAGAAGTCAATGCATACATTTCTAAACCTGCTTCTCGTGAATGCCACTCAAAGCACAGCTTTTAAATTTTGTTTTTCTAAACATTGTCCAAGTTGTCTCCCATCTGCTATGATCACATAAGCGTTCATTTATGTCCTCTTTCCCTTAGTCATTCTAGTGCTCTTGGGCTATAATTGGCATAGAGCATTGTGCAAGTTTTAAGTATAGTGATGTAATTGGTGAAATTACATATTGTAGTGTGAACCCACATACTATTGATAAACTTCCATCATATCACAACTATCATCTTTGTTTCATACTGAAGACATTTAGGTTCTTCTTTTTCTGCAACATATTTGTGTATAATATAGTTGATTATAATCACAATCCTCTGAACTCATCCATCTTCTAGTTGAAAGTTAGACCTTTTGACCAATGTCTGCTTATCCCTAGCCACCCCCAGCCCATCCCTGATTAGCCACATTGTACTCTGCCACATCGGCACTTCTCACTTGGCAAAGTTGTGAGTGCCTGCCCGGTGTCGTGACCTCTGTTACTGATTATAGTACAGGGTCAAGCTGCTGTGGGTGGGAACTCTGTGATGAGCCTACAAGCTAGCCATTTCATTTTGAAATTCAAATATACACAAGTGTGTCAGATTACTCCCAATAGATTGCATTCTTCTGACTTTTGTGAAAATGCTTCATTTCCATAAGTATCCATTTTCTTGAGTCTACTCTACTCCTAAGAAGCAGTAAAAAGTAAATTCTTCAGAACAACCATTTTAAGCACATCTAGAATGTCCAAGTCTATGCTCACAATGCTTATCAAGTAGTTTACAGAAAGAAATGAATAAATGACATCAAAAAAGCAGAATCTCCAGTGTGTTATTTTCTCTTAGAATTTTTTTTTCCCTCTTAGATTCAGGGTGTAATTCTTGCCAAGAAGGATGGGTCGGCTATCAATACAACTGTTACTTCATCTCCAGTGAAATGAAAACTTGGGGACAAAGTAACGATGACTGTGCTTCTATGAACTCCACTCTACTTCACATACAGAACAGGGATGAGCTGGCATGTATTTAATTCTGGTTCTTATATGTGTTTTGACCTAGGAAAATGCATTACTTAAGTAAGCTGAATACAATTTGTTAAGCTTTCATCAAATAGTAATGATTTGTTAGTTTCCTTTCACTTGAAACAATCATTATAAAACCTACATAGAACTTGTAAAAGATTCAATAATTGGAGCGGCATTCAAGACAAATGTCAGATGAAGTGCAAGACACATTTTAGAGTGAATGCAAAGATGATATAATAGGTTTATTTTATGTAAAAAAACTACTAAATAACCTCATACATTTTAGTTCAATTGATTTTATAATTTATTTTGTAGTTGTGTATATCAGTTGGGGTTGTGACATGAATAAGTGTATGATCATAGAAATAACCCTTTCTTAAGAAAAAGTAAAGTATTTCTCTAGCTGCATGCAAATCTGTGCTAATATAGGTTGAAAAGTTTATATATATCAAATGTACCCATTAAAACACTGATGAAGAATCAGCTTTGAAAGCTGGTTTCCTGCTAAGGGAGTATTCTCTGAAAATTCTGACTTCTTTTATAATACTTTTCATTCTGTCAAGATGTGAGATTTTGTGTTATTTTTGCTCTAAGTGGATAGCCTACTACAGAGACCTGTACTGCTTCACAAAGCCAATGTCGGCATGATCCCAGTAGCTGAGAGTGAGAAGCTGAATCTGGTGTTGGACACGGACTTTTTTTTAATAATTTTCTTACGCAGGTGTTTGTTTTAGTACAGTAATTGATTTCTCCCCTCAGTTCTCCTCCCATAGTTCTCCTGCCACCATAGCACTCGAGAACCACAACCTTTCGAAAGAATGTTAATCCGGAATTTGTATTGTTAATTTTTGGTTCCTATTTCCAAGCAGGATTTTATGAAGTTTAATTCAGACTATTACTGGACTGGAGCCACCTACAGTGCAGGACGACGTGCCTGGGTGTGGCGGGACGGCTCTGCTGTCTCCCAGGAAACGTAAGTCCTGCCATTCGTGGTCTTTTCTGATCTTGTTGAATTTATGCTGTGATTCCAAGAGAGAATGAAACACTGTAGCTAAGTTAAACCATGCAGAGGATGAGACTGCAGAGGAGAGAATAAATTCAACAGTAATTCAGTAGCAATGTTTGCTGCAGCTACAGCATCCAGGTTTTGCTCAAGTGACGAAGTTTGTGCGTCTGTGACTATGAAGGAGCCTTTCCTCTGCGGTGGAGCGCACCGGGCTGTGTGCACGGGGTCTGGTTCGCGGGCGCTGCCAGGGAAGGGGGTGGCCGCAATTTCCTTTCCCTGGTGGGGTCGGGCATTCTCAGCATCCTTTCGGTGTTTCGGATATTGTCTGTGTATTTGTGGTCTTGGGATCGCATGATAGTCAGAAACACAGAATTTGCATCATCATACAATGGCCACCTCGTGCTCTGCCGTGTTTTATTAGACTCGATGAGCCAGCACGTCTGGAAGCAAAGCAGAAGCAGATTACATGTCTGTCAATCTATCCATGGCATTGATACATCAAGATTATTGATTACTGAGGCAGTAACTGAGTGTTTATAATATTTAACTGGAACTGAACCCTTTGGCAACTGAATGAGATGATTCAATAATCAGTATCTCGGTGTCTCATCAAATGCTGCAGAAAATCCATCTGCCTGTAAGGACTGGCATCTCTCGTGGTCTCACTGCCTTTTCTCATGTGCTAATATTTTACTTTTCTTTGCAGATTTCCAATAGATCCTAAAACAAAGAAAGACAATTGCATAACATATAGCCCAGAGAAACAAGTTTCGGATTCATTGTGTGGAACTCAACTTCAGTATATATGTAAGAAAAAGCTAATTTAAGTGTTTGTTTGGGTGGAAGGGCAGGCACTGAGGTCCAGTGTAAGGGTGGTAACGTTACCTCTTAAGTCGTTTCAAATTAGCTGCCCTTGCAATCTTTAAGAGGCTTCAGATTATGTCATATACTTTTCATATATTTGAAGACACATATTTTAAAATTGATAACATTTGTGCAATTATACCTGCAAATATAAAGAATCAAGGTAAATCTCATTTACTGAATATGTTCAATAGTAAATTCATATTGTTTTGTATTTTTGTAAATCTTATCTGATGAAATTTAAATGAATTAATTTCCACTAAAATACTAATAATTCTACTATGTTAAAAAAGTTCCAGTGAATTTCAGAGACAGGGGATTTTTAGCTATACAATGGGACACTGGAATCTGGGTGGGGGTTCCAGGCCTCATACAAACAAATATGCCACCACTGCTTCTCTATAGATTATTTAAATTAAGCATTGACGTTTGACTCCTGGTTTGATAATGAAGAATTTAATTGTCATACATTGGACCAGTAACCTTTCTCCATTCATTCCAATCTATTATTTTCAGTTGATCCACTGGTGTTCTACAGCTTTGTGTAGTGCAGGGAGAGCTGGTCTGCAGTGGCCTGGGACTGCTCTCTGCTCTCCCAGGAGGCTGCAGCTTCAGGTCTTGGTTCCTGAGCCTAGAGAGGCGGTCGCTAACTAGCTACTTCTGGTTGACTAGTGATTATGTAAGGGTTTTAGTCAAAATGAGGGCAGGTTATTTACTATTTAAATATCTGAATTTCTAACTTAATTAACAATTGTTTAGATTTCCTGTTCTTCAATTGACCCAAATAGGAGGAATCTTCTCCTTGAGCTCCTCTTCCTCTGGGCTTCCTCTCACAAGATCCATTGGTTTCTCCAGAGACCGAGCATATCGTTGTGGAAATAGGAGCACTGGGGGCATGTTTCTGCATATTCCACGGCCCCTGCTCCTCGTTTGATTCTTATTTATTTCTCCTGCTGTGTCTTAGTGTTTACCTTCCTTAAAAGCATAACTTGAGTAGTCATTGGGGACTTAGGATTTCTCTCCACTGTCTAACTCTTTCGTTCATATCCATAATTTTGTGGTTTGAAACTTTTCTATTTATACCCTAGTGCAGGAATTGTAAAGTTTTCTCTGAAGGACCAGAGAGTGGATGTTTTCAACTTTTGGGCCAGCCTGTGAAACTACTCAGTTCTGCCTTGCAGTGCAAGACATAACTCTGATAAAGGATTTATGGTTGATCTGTGTGGTAAAAGATCTTTATTTACAAAAACAGTTGTCAGGTAAAAAGAATCTGCTTACTGTCTCACTCTTTATGCGTGAGCTTCATCAGCACACACTGACCACAGCGTTTTACAGTGTTGGTTTGGCCTAAAGGTCAGGCTGTAGAACACCTGAGATTTGGATGTCCAGCGTGACTGGCTTGTCACCATTGATGTGTCTGTTCAGACTGTGAACCTCAAGGTCCACAGCACTCACCAAGGAGAGATGTTTCCAGCTGCAAGGGGCTGAGAAGCCACAGGCAGCCAGCGAGCCCCGTGAGCTCCCACGAGAGGTGTCTGCTTCAGTCCAGGCAATGGGCTTGATGGTGAGAAGAGATGTGCAGTGAGGGGAGAAACTAAGAAAATTTGAAGCGTGTCGTGTTTACTCCCCTTGGCTCTTTGAGCTTCATCCTACCCATACACACTTGGAGAAAGCCAACTTTTATCCAAAACATGTGTTGTCAGCTAAGTCACCCTATTTGGAAGCTTCCTTTTGTGCAGACAGCTCCCATTATAAAATGGAAATAGGATATGCCAAGGGTTAAGAAATACCTAAATATACACAAAGGGTCCACATTGCCTTGTATCATTCACTGATGCCTGAATATTCTGTTTGGGAATTTGTAGCAGAATTGGTTATTATTTTGGTTTTAGTATTTACCTGATTATAATCTCCTGTTGGAAAGAAGGTCTCTTGGGCCTTTGAACTTCATGCAAAAGGGGAAACTTCTTTTGTCATGGCTCTGTTCAATATCCCTGACTGAATTTGTAATTGCCACTTAAAATTGCATCTGTAAAAATGTCATACTTGTTAAAAGAGCAATGTCTTAAATCTGTAATATAATTTCAAAGACACTGGGTAACATATTTAAAACAAGGTGTTGAATAAGAACTGAACACGAGGTTGTCAACCAATGACAAAGTTTCCTCACTTGACTGGAGCTACAAGGTGGTCATCTCTAGTCCTTTGAAGGGCAAGGCGACCTATCAAGAGCAATCCTGGTGGACTCCTTCGATGTCTGTTAGTCGAACCGAAGGACCAGCAGAAGCTGTGTGCCAGACTGGAGACAGTGCCAGGAGCTTTGACTCTAGGACAAAGACAGCCACAGTTAGCAAACCTGAAATGATTTCTGGAGCACACATACTTGGGTGAGCCTCACATTAATGAAACTATTGCGCAAACAGTGTTTCTGGTGTATTAGGAATGACCCAAAAATTTCCCCAAGGATTATAAGACATACATGCTCAGCACAGGAGAGGCTAATAATATATGCTCAATAGATGTTAAAAAAATTCACCCAATGAACACCTCATAATTGAAATTATTTAACAACCATACTTCGGAAAAATAAAATAATTGCTGATAATATTTTTTTCTAGAATGTGATAACAATTGTTACATGAACTTATACATGTAATACAATTTGTTAAACGACACACACATACACACACCTACATACATAGACACATATACACTCAAGCAAATGAGTAAATATAAAATTGGTGAAATTTGAGAAGGGCCTATGGATTGTGCTAATGCCATCAATCAGGTTTAGCTTTGTTCTCTAATTGTACAAAATATTACTATTGGAGAAAATTGATTGCATGGTGGAAGCCAGTTCCCCATACTGTATTATGTTGTTACTGTCTACTTCTTTTTTTCTTTCAAAATAAAAAGTGAAAAAGTTCAAGGTTAACAAAAACCAGTATGTTTATTTCCTTGTAGCACAAGCTGTTTTCATTGTTCCTTTATTTTTATGTCTCAGCTTTACCATTGGTGTCTCACTAAAGTCAAATTGTCTGAATTCTTTACATATACAAGTGTAGAGATGGTGGATGTAATAAATGATTTCAAATCAAAGCTCATGGAAGTCACTGCTCATCTTTTATAACTTTATATCTTGCTCATTCTGAGCTTGAACATTTCTCACCCACACACCCGCATGTGTTCCTGGTTGGTTACAATCAGTTCAGAGAAGAAACTCATGTCCATCTTCACTGTGCTTCAGAGTGAACTTGAATAGATAAGTGGTAAACTTGTTCAGAAAGAGAAAAGCAACATAAAAAAACACACAAAAATTGTTCTAAGAGGTCAACATTTTCCAAGTTCATCTTCTTAGAATTTTCATGCCTCAATCATTCCTTTTTGATAATCATTAATATCTAATATGCTTTGATTCAAGTTGACATCATTCAGGGATCCAACTTGGTCCCCAAATATGTAAGTCAATCAATGTGCCTAATCCACCATTCACAGTAATTTGCATCTAAATAAGCCAGCTTCCTCATGCAGAGATGACATCATGAGAACTGGGGGAGAATAAGGAGGACACATGAGTAATGATATTAAATTGTTCCACCTATATATACTTCAAAAATTAAATTATAAGGGGTAGGGAAAATCAAAAAACATACAAAGAACCAAAAATTAATCTATAGTGTTAGAGCCCAAGAGGATGATAATATCTGAAAAAAGAGTGAGGGTATTCTCTGGGAGTTTAAGAGAGGAGAGAGCTTGGCATGCAGGAAATGTTCTTTGTCTTCACTGGATGTAGTTACTTGGGTGTTGTCTCTGATAATTATTAAACCTTATGATTTTACTGCTTCTCAATATGTGTCATATGTATGTATTTTAAAAGGTAAAGAAAAATATCACAGTATTTTTTTAGCATTTGGCTTAATTAATTTTTTTCTTACATCATTGTTCATTTTTGTATAAAATTTGATTTCTCCCATCAGGGTAGTCCCCATAAAAGTCCCCCTCTGCATCACTGTGAACCATCACCATAAATCCTTGTGTTCCTCCCTCCTCTTTCTGACCACTTTCGGTTCCCATCCCCTGCTGTATGCCTCAGATTTATAATTTGCCTGCTATTTGAATATTTTTTTCTCTGACCCCTTATTGGTATCCCTATATTCCTCCTATTAGTGAAGCCATCTGATATTTTTCTTTTTCCTTCTAACTTATTTCACTGATCTTAGTCCCTTCCGGCTCTATCCATGTTGCTGCAAATAGTAAGAGTTTATCTTTTTGATTATTGAGTAGTATTCCATTTTGTTATAGACCAAGTTTTCTTGATCCAGCATCTGTTTTTGGGCATTTAGGTTTTTTTTCACATATCTTAGCATTCCTGTTTATTGCAGCACTATTACAATCATTGATTTTTTTTTTATTGATATAAGGCATTGATATAAGGCAGTTCTGATATCTATTCTGTCTTTGTAGTAACACACTTCTATATTTCCAAGCCCTATTGATCCTATATCATCATGCTCAAATTCCAGTTTTACTATGGCTCCTTTCTTCATTTCTTTCTGAGCTGTCATTTTCTATGTGACTCCAGACGTGATTAAAAGCAGATTCCAGTGAAACCTCCTTTATAATAACACAAACATCTTGATGGAGAGCTTGGACTCTAAGGGGCTAAGGATTTCAGCTAGAGTATAATGAAATAAAAATTTAATAAAAACATACATTACATAGTTTCCTTTCTGAGGCATTGGAAAAAACTCCAAAATCAATCTGAAAATTTATTTTGATTATTAAATGTTGAATGAAATTTTAAAGAAATTAGTTATTTCTCATGCCCTGGGTGCTTTAACAAATTATATGAACATCATTAAAGTCATTTTAAAAACAGTGTATCAAATCTTTAGGAAAAATTTTCAGTAAAAAAATCATTAATACAGTTTAAAATATAGGGGCCTCCCTGGTGGCGCAATGGGTTAAGCAACACACCATGAAGCAAACCACAGCCACTGCAGCACAAGTTTGATCCTTGCTGCAGGCTGGAGAGGTGACCCACATGGTGTGGTGGACCTCTCCTGCTGCGCCTGCTGCTCCCCTCAGCAGTGTGTTTCAGTCGATCTGCCGGTTCTGTTCCCCACTCTGTCTCTGGTGGAGCCTCTCGCCTCCTATGATTCTGGCCTATAACCCAGCTCTTATATGCATAAATAAATAAATCTTTTAAAAATAAAGTTTAGAATATAGACAACTATTTCTACAAAAGTAAAATAGCCTAATCATGTCTAAAGTATCAATACATGTATTCAATAGTTTCACTCTGTGATGTGTCATTTAAATAAGGTTTTACTGTCACGTTTTGGACTTCAGGTTATTAGAGGTACAAAGGGCATCATAATTCTAACACTTGATTTCCAGAGCATAATGTCAGGCTTATCCAGCTTTATTCAACAACTGCTTAAGCTTCTTTGAATGATAATAGAATCAAGTCATCGCTGTCCTTTGTTCTTAGTGGTGCATTTTTCACATCTCTGAAATCTGGTCTGGTGCTGTCTTGGAAGTCTGGGACTGAAAAGACAGAGGCTTCTGTGGCTGCATTCAAGACCTGGCTTCTGAGTCTCCCAGTTCAACCACACAGCTCTTCCCCCAACTTCCTTGGATTCAGGTGCATGAGATGGGAGCCCCTAAATACTTAAAGCACTTCTCTCCTGAGCGCTCCGAGATGAGCGCTGCTCAGTGGTGATTTATATTCATAGCGAATGGGGGAAAGACAAAAATAAAAATGGAAGATGAGTCTCACTATAAGATAAAATCATTTTGGAGCATGAGGTTTCATGTCTAAGTCTGGTGCATCCATTTATTGTATTCAGGGCTGCAGAGAGGAAAGTAAATACAGGAATCTTCATGTCTCTGGACTGCAGGGCTGGGACTCACTTTGCATCTGACTCTTTCCAACCAGGGCTTCTGAACTCCCTGCAAGCTTAGACTCACTCCACACTCAGCTCAGGTTGAGAGAGGTGCAGAGCTTCTTGCTAGAATCTTTGAGTGTCTGAGAGTTCTTGTGCTTTTCTGATCTTTCTTTGTGTGTGTTAACCTCAGCACTGACCGTGGCTACTCACAATTCATAGTGTTACTCTGAAGGTCAAACTCAGGGTGTAAGACTTAAAATAAAAATAAAAAAAAGACTTAAAATAAAAACAGAGTAGTAACTACTGCTCTCCACCTGGTTGACCCAGTGAGCTCAAAGCATGAGTGTCCCTGTGTCCAGACAGATTTCAGACTTGTGTGGATTTGCACACTAGCGTGTGTACACACACACACACATGCTCGCTCATTCCCTTTCTCTCATTAATCATCAGTATTATCCTGCAGTGTGTAGGAGAAGGGAAATATATAAAAAAATCAATGCCATTATACATGTAAGAAACTTCTTGCTTAATTGTTTTCTTTAGAAATCTTGTGTCTGTTGGGACAATAAGGGTATTTTACATTTTAACAAGTCATGATACTTCTCCCTCCAGAAGACACTGAATTATTTCAATGTGTCTTTTGTCTCATTGTCCTAAATACTACATACATTTTAGACTGTTGTGGAATAGAAAGTAGCCCATTAAGTAGCTAGGTAGAGACAAGCTGAAAATCCAACCTTTCATGACTGACTACAGAACTGAGACCTGGGGTGGGGAGGGAGAAGGAGAGAGCCAGAAAAAAGCACAGTGACTATGACGGTAGAAGAGGGTGAGCTCCATGGTGGAGCTGATGGGGTTCCCCAATATACCTCAGCTAAAAATTAAAATAAAAATATAAATACCAAATTTTTTTTTAACATCTTGATTTTAATCTATTTTATGAAACTTTATTTAAGGCTCTTGCTTTGAAGTCATGGTTCACACATGATTGATTCCTGGTTCTCCCTCCCGCTCCCATGGTCACTTAATATAGAACGTTTTGACTTTTCTGTTGTGTGTTCTAGTTCCTCAGCAAAAGACTCACTTGTCCTTTTTTCCTGGTCATGCCAGAAAATGTCATGTGTCATATATTATAAAACTCACTTTTTAACACTGTTACACATTTATGTTAATAATCATGTTAAATAGTATCTTTTTTATTCTAATTGCATATTACAATAATTCAACAATGAGTGACCCTGAAAATCCACAAATCATATAGCCAGAAGGATGGCTTGATTTAAATATGTTGCATGTGTGCTGTGGAAAATAATACTCGTGTTCAAACTTAAGTCACTAGACACAATCCTCAGTTGTACCTTGTCTTACTTTCCTCATTGATAAAATGAGAAGATTTATGTATATTCACTGTTGAGCTATTTTGAAAAATAAATAAGCAAATACATTCCAAATCCTTTAATATATTTAGTACGGGGTAAATGATGAATGCTTAGTATTACAAGAGGAAAATACGGTGTCGAATTTTATTCTATTAGGTGCATTTACCTTTGGTTTGTCCTTCTCACTCCAAACAATTCTTAACAATGGTTGTGCTAGGCAAGCATTAAAAGCCTCCACCTTCCGCTGCTGTGACGGTCACAGTGTCCTCAGGACGCGGTGTGCTGAGTATTTCCTGTGCTGTGGTTCTGGAGCATTTCAGAAGCTGGTGATGGTGCTGCTTCTGGTTCATACTGTCATTCGTATCTCACCAACAGATGCTTCAAGGGCATTGTCTGAATGCACAACTTTACTTCTTTCAAATTCCTCTCTACAAAAATTCAAGATTCCCGTGACTAACCCAGATCTTCTGGAACAAGTGCGCTGTGAGACTTCCCCGGCGGGACCCGGACCCCTTATGGCAGGTGCGTGCAGCCAGGCCCACACAATTAAGCCACAACAACAACCGGAAAAGCTGCTTCATGGATATTTTTACTTTCATAGCAGGATTGGGAAAAATGACATTTTTAAGTTTCTCATAGATCAGTACTTTCTGCTTAATTTTATTTTTGTGACTCTTCATTCTGCAACTTACAAATGCTTCTGTGAGGCTTCCCGTTGCTTCAGAGTGTTTCTCGAGTCGTTCCCCTCCCTCCCTGCCTGCAGCTGTCCGAGCCTCTCCCTGGAGGTGGATTTCCGGGGCCTTAGGAGTCGCGTGCCTTGTGCTGATGGCTGCTTTGGGAGTCGTGTTGAAAAAATGTAAGTTTTTTAGGCAAGTGTCATAAATATCAAAGCTCTGGGAATAATAGCAAAGGTTTCCTTTTATTAATGTGAGGTGGTTCATTATTTTAAAAACATGTATCTTAGTAAGTAAATTTCTTGTCATTTTCCCAGCATTTCCTCAACGAAATCCTGAGCCAACAACCTCCCCAGCAACCACAGTGGAATTCCAGGCAGGTCAGTTCCCTGCATGCAAACCTTGCTCTAGGTCGAGGATGCAGTGGGAGATTGTTTCCCTGACACAGGCTCATGCTGGGCTATTATATCCAGTACTACAGTTAATTATGGGTAGTCTCATGTCACTGTTTCTAACATAAGAGTAAGTAACTTATATTGATCACCCATTGTTTATATCTTAAAACATGGAAAATATTGCTTGGAATGGCATTTTCCTTACATGAGTGCTCATTTTAACTAACAAATCAAGAGTTACAGTAAACGTGACAGCTAATCCTAACTACCTGGCTGTGCTGCCCCTAATTTGTACCTAGTCTATACCCTTGACCTTCACTTTTGCTCCTTTCCTGACCCAACTTGGTGCACACATTCTGCATCTCTAAACCCTGCATCTTTCCTGAAAGTGAAATCAATGCTTTCCCCAAGGCTTTCCGAGTTGTCTTCCCACCATTCATGATCACATAACCATTCATATTCGTTTTCCCTTAACTTTTTTTTCTAGTTTTATTGCAATATAATTGACAAAGAACTTTGTGCACTTTTACCTTTGCATTGTGTTGATTTCATGCATTTATGTATTGTAGAACATTCACAGTATGAGCCAACACCTCCATCATGTCACATCTTTATTATTTCTTTTTATTTTGAGAACATCTATTCTTTGTTGAAATTTACAAATATGGTTAACTAAAATATTTATTATTTAAAATGGTTATTAACTATAATCACAGTGCTGTGCATTAGAACCTCAGAACTGTTCATCTAACTGGATATTTACATTTTTTGTTCAACACCTGCTCACCCTCCACCTCCTACCCTCAGCTTCTGGCACCACACTCTACAATGTCACTTGTTTGGCAAATATCTGAGTTTATATCATGTCTATGAATTCATCTCCGAGGATAGAAAGTGCTCAAGGCACTGTTACTGTAAACTGTACTGTAAACTGTATGGTGAGATTTCAAGCTAATGGATTGATTTGCCTTCATTCTGAAAATCAAATATCCAGTGTGTATATTGATATGATACAGGAAATATGGTGAAGTGTTTTTCTCCTTTAAATATCTCTTTGTTTTATTTGCTGCAATTTAAACATCCAAGATTACTTTAGATCACTTCTCCTAAAAAGATTCTTCTCAATGCCACTGCCCTCATGTTGTATTCTGCTACACAGTGTCTTACATACTTGTGTATATCTCCCAAAAGTTATTATCATTTCATGTGATTATAGATGACCAGAAGCCGTACAACAATCATGTTATTCTAAGTATTGCTAGAATATAATCATATCCATGAGGATATGGGTCTTGTCAACTTATCCACATTAATATTCCCTGAATTGTTTGTATTTACTCAATTCTCAGTGAGTGTTTGTAAAAAAAAAAAAAGCACTGAGAAAATACCATCGCCATTGTCGTAAGTCATGCCTTATTTTCTCTCTTAGACTCTTGTGCAGAGGGATGGATTGGATTCCAGTGCAATTGTTACTTCATTTCCACAGATTTAAAAACTTGGGAAGACAGTAAAACTTTCTGTGCTTCCCAGAATTCCACTCTAATTCAGATGGACAACAAAGATGAACTGGCAAGTATTTAGTTTTGACTAGACATACAGATATTATAATGCAACATCTAAGGAAGTGAATACTTTGATTTAAACCTTTCGTCCCATAGTGAATGAATAGCTATTTTTTTGACTTGAAACAATCATTGTAAAACCTGTATGGAATTACTCAAAGATCTGTGTTACAGGGATAAAATTCAAGAAAAATTTCAGCTAAAATACCAAAACTTTCAATAGATAATTCAAAGAAGAAAAATAGGTCATTATTTTGACTCAAAGCACCAACTAAATGACTTTGTAAGTTTTAGCTCTTTCATTGTCTTTATAATTCCTTTTGTGACTATGTCTTTTGTCATCATTTTGGGATATATTGTGGAATGAATATGGAGAACCTGACTGTAGCAGTTGTTCAGTTCCTAAGAAAGAGGGAAACATTTCTCTAGCTGTGCACGGAGCCTGTGCTGAGTAGGAACAATAGATTACACCTGAGAATTTACCTCTGAGATACCCTGGATTTCATTTCATATTTGAATGGTGGTGTCCTATGAAAGAGTTTTCCATGAGAATTGTAACATTTTTCTTTCCTTCAAGAAGTGAGATTTTGTGGTATTTTATTCCCCAGAACTGTAAGAGCCAAATAGGTGAGACAACAGGAGGTAAGTGACTATCCTAAACTAGGTGTTAAAGATGCTTGTAACTTATGTGATCAACTCTTAATCGTATGTCATAAAAAATTACCTTATTACGCCAGAGTAGATTTATTTTTTGTCTGTTTCCAAACAGTACTTTATGAATAATAATTCATATTTTTACTGGATTGGCGGTGCCCACAGTGAAGACCACGTTGGCTGGATGAGGGCGAAAAGCTCTGCTGTGTCTCAGCATCTGTGAGTTTCAGACACTCGTCTTTCCTGTCCATCCTGGGTCTGTCCTTTGCTCCCACAGAGAAGGCAGCACGCAGTGCACTGTCCCTACGTCGGCATGTCTAGGGCGTGGGAATGAGGAGCAGACTCAAGAGAGCAACTACTCCCACCTCCTGGTGAACACCACGTGTATTCTAGGAGGCCAGAGTCTGCGCACTTGTCACCAGCTTTAGCCCTCGCCCCTGGTGCTTCCTCGCGAAGGCTCTGGGGCCCGCAGGTGCAGGTGCCACGTTATGGAGCTGCCCAGGAAATGCTTGTCCGTGATTTCTTTACTCAGCCGAGCACAGTGTCCTCATCATGCTCCCTTGTTTCAAATCTCTGCACGCATTTTCTGTATATTTGTAATTGTTGAATCTCATGTTCATTCATAAACATGTGATGTGCAGAGTTATATAAATTTTATATCCTAGTTCGTTTTCCTAGAAATCTTTAGCCATGATGTCTTTGAACAAGAAAACTATCAGATGGTCTCACTCCTAGGAGGAATATAAGGGAACCAAATAAGGGACCGAGGAAAATAAAAATAACAATGGAAAAAACAAAAACACAACACAACAAAAACAAAAAGACATGGACAAATTAGAAACACTTTGTGTGTGGGTGGGTGTGAGGGACACGGATGAGGACTGAGGTGACAGTGCACTGGTGACATGGTGGTGGGAAATGGGGACTGCTATTGATGTCAAATATATATAAATTTTAAAAAATAGCAGCAAAGTGTAACATACATTAAAACCATTATACCAAAGGCAAAAAAAAAATCTCAATTCATTTGATTATTGTGGCAATAACTCAGTTTTTATAACACTCTACTCTGAAATCATGAAAACTGTGGCTATTGGATGAAAAATATAATGTCTAAATAGATACATCTCATATTTACATGCTTTGAAAGTTAATAAAATGTCATTCCTGAACATTCTCATTTTTTGCCATATGTTAATAGCTATATATATTTTTTCATTACAGATTTTCACGCAGTCCAACTACAGATTCAAAGTCCTGCAAAGCCTATGTCCCTAAAACTGGTTTTTTTGATGATGTCTGTGAATATGCAAATTATTATATCTGTAAGAATAGACTTAAATCGGTCTTTCGTGGGGACAGACATGGTGGACAATGAAGACCCACCTTAAGAATGCTATGTTTATGTTATGTCATTACTAATTATCTACTTCAACACCCCCCAAATGTTTTCAGTTGTGTCTTATAATTTTCATATATTTGAGATGTTATGTCCACACAATTAAGATTATAAACATCGAGATAAAATGTTAATGAATATTTTTATTTAATGCATGCTTAATATTGAATTTAATCTGTCATGTATATATTTTTGTAAGTTTACTTCACAGAAATTTAAATAAAATAAACAATTAATATCAAATAGTATATGTCCACATCATTTTATTCTTGATATGTCACTAAATTGCAACAATTCACCTTTGTCTCCTGTTTCTGGAAGTTAGTTTTACTGGATACCTATATTTTTTGATTTTCATATTTTACTAATATTTACCTGTGTGTGGGACATTTTCATTGCCACCAAAATACTTTCCATCCTCAATCATACAATTGACTTATTTTACCCAATTGACCACCCCCTTTACCCCAGATTTTATTACTGTGGTCTAAGAGTTTTGTTTGTTCATTTTTAAAAATCTTCTACTCAAGGGTGAAATTATGTTTTTCTCTGCATGACTTGTTTTACTTATCATAATACCCTCTTGGTCTAGCTATGTGTTTGAAAATGGGAAGATACTATCATTTTTTATCATCGAGTATTATTATATTATTTACATCTACATTTCTAAATGTATACCTGTTTATACACACACATCTTACATTTTCTTTATCCATTCATCTATCAATGTATTTTTAGGTTGTTTCCAAATATTTTAAGTAATGCTGCAATAAACATAGGGTGCATTTGTCTATTCAAATTAGTTTATTGTATCTTTCAATAAATAATCAGAGGTGGAATATCTGGACCATATGGTATTTTTATTCTTATTGTTTGAGGAATTCCACATTGTTTCCCAAAATTCCTGCACCAATTTATATTCTTATCATAAGTGTATTAATATTCCCTTTTCACCAACCCTTACTAAATGTCTCTTTTCTTTCTGGTAATAGCCACTCTCACAGGTGTGAGGTGATATTAGTAGTGAAAGAATTAATGGACTCTTCAACAAATGATGCTGAGATACTGGGTATCCTACCTTACATGCCATATAAAAAGAAACACTCAAAATAGACCAATGACTACATGTATAAATAAAAACTGTAAACTTCGTAGGAGGAAACTTGTAATTCTTTGTAACCTTGGATTGGGCAATGGCTTCTTAGATAAGAAAAATACAAACACCAAAAGAAAAAAATAATACATAAATTTGACACCATCACAACTGAACCTTTGGTGCTTCAAAGGTCAATATGAAGAATATGAAAATCTTTCGTGTGTTATCATGTCCTCTGCAAATAGTGACTGTTTCATTTCTCCCTTTCATGCATGATTCAGTGTCAGTGTTTGACTGCCAGGATAGTGAGCTAAGTATCTATCTATCTATCTATCTATCTATCTATCTATCTATCTATCTATCTATCTATCTAAATATCTATCATCAATAGATTCATCTATCTATCTAATAATTTTTGGTCAGTTTTCAAAAGTTCAAGCTCTCCAACCTCTCTCAACTAGTCAAGTGGACCAGACTCTGTGGGAGCTTCTTGGTGAGCTCTGCTAAGTCCAGTCCCAGCAGCTTCCCCAGAGGTGAACGTGTCTTCACACAAATAGGAGCAGTGGGGATGCCTCAGTGTCCCCAGTCCCCTGTGAAAGACTCTCCATTCCTCTCTCCTAATGTATTATACTGTTCAACTTTATTAATGCTTTCCTTGAGTAAACTTCTTGGAAACTCATGATTTCTTTTCATTCCCCTTTTCATGTCTATAATTTTGATCTTCTGAAACTTATATTTACATCCTTGTGCAGGACCTGCTAAGTTTTCTCTAAATAACTAGATAGTGAATACTTTCAACTCTATGGGCCTCTGACTATTGAAACTCTTAAACTCCACCATCATAGTGAAAAGGAGACACTGTTAATATGTATATGGTCTTTACAGAAGAACTTTATTACAAAAACAAGTGGCAGGATAAATTTGGCGAATTTTCTAGTTTTCTTTCAGCTATGGGGTAACACAATTTTTTTAAAATAAAGTCAGAGTTTTTATTTTTAATTACTTAATTAATTAACTAATTAATTAATATATGACATAAATTGTAGTTCCCCTGGAATTCCCACCACCATTTCACCAATTCACACTATTGTGATGAAAAAATGAGATAGTGGGTGTGATTTCAACCTTCTTAAATATCTTAAGACTATTTTGCCTTTTACTTTTTTTAAGATGATGTTCCTCTTCTTTGTCTCAGTACATACAACAACAAAACAAATAAAACCACGCAAGAGTCCCATGCCCTTTAAGCATCTCTAGCGACACAGTGCTACAACCTTCACATTCGATAAATTCTCACAAAGCTCTCAGTCCAGGCTCATGGTAAAGGCCATGGTGCAGGCTAAGGGAAGTAGTCCTCACATTAGTCTATGAATAAATGAAGATCAAAGGAGTACAGGCATAATCCACCTGGGAAGATAAAAATGCCAGTGTATTCCAAAAGACTTTCTGTAGTTTGGGGCTTGAGTTCATTACAGTGGGAAAAGAGGTGAAGTGTTAAGACAAGAAGGGAGAAAATCGGGAAAATCTTGTTTTTCCTAAGGAATATCAGACGACAAAGAAGAGGGGGGTCTCATAGACAAGTGAGCTTGGAAGCAAAGAACAGTTGGTAGAATCTGAAGATCCTAGAAGAAAGAAGAAAAAACGAACAGCTTTGTCCTGGCACCTCATCACCATCGGTAAAGGCACCTGCACAGACAGGGGAGAGTTGACAGAAGAGGGAGCTCTCTAGCAAGGAATCTGGCCAGTGAATGCGCAGGATTAGGGGGACAAGCCTGTTTACATCGACCGTTTCCAGTAACTTAAGGATGGGGATAAAATATCTCCTAACTGCAGAAAATAATTTATCAGAAAAAGAAAACAACCACAAAGCTGAAGAAAACTAGAAATCCTCACATAGCTATAAAAAGAAGAGCAGACATAAAAAAAATAGATGGAAATGCTCAAAATAATTCAGAAACAACATCATATTTCCTAAGTGTTAGAAAGGGACTATAGTTGTGTGTTATTTGTGTGCATATACAGAGAGTAGTGACTACACTAGTGTGAATTAATTAGATTACACAAATACGACACAGCTTTATAATTTCAGAATCAAAGTCACTGAAATCCCCATAAATTTGGAAGCTATTGATAATGCAGGCAAATCAGCAATAATCTAATTAGAAGCACAGAATCATAGATCACATTTTAGTAGCATTGTAAGTGCTGCTAAATGAATGCTGTTAAATTGAATGAATATATTATTTCCAGTTGTTGTTGGGCCTCCCTGGTGGCACAAGGGGTTAACGACTAAATTATGAAATATCCGCAGCCGCAGCAGCACGAGTTCGATCCCTGAACAGGGAGTGACCCACAGGGTGCTGCAGACCTCTCCTGCCTGGCGCGCTGCTCCCCTCAGCAGTGTTTCCGTCAATCTGCCTGTTCTGCTTCCCTCCCTGTCTATGGTGAATCTTCTTGCCCCCCAGACCTCTCTGGCCTGCGCCCCAGTTTTTGTATGCATAAATAAATAAAAAATAATTTAGGTGTTGTTATCCTTTTTCCTATTTCAAAGATTCATTTTCCTATTTATAAATGTGCTGATAGAAGACATTTATTTTATCTTTATTTTTAAAAAAATTAACTAATTGTGAATTGCAGCACTATTTCCACGCCCCCTCAGGTGTTGTCACCATAGAACAACCCCTACTCATCCTCCATCGTCCTTCACATGGTCCACTGCGCTTTCCTGACGAAAGACCTTTGCATTATTGCTCATTTTCTCCTTCAACGTCACCCTTGCGAAGACAACTGGCACCAGCGTGGACCAAACTGCCACCCTGTTTTTAGAAATTTGTCCTTGGGGAGATTGTCAAAGTCACTTTCAAGCTTTCTTAAATGAATGCGAGAGGGCCGAGACCTTGCACGTGTCTTGAACTGTCGTAGGTTTCCTCGGAGATGCTTCTAGCCCACAAGGCATTCTGCCCGAGACGACCGTTTAACACAGGGACTTTATGTGATGCACGGCAGATTACGCCGCCCCTTTCTTGAAGCTTCCTCAGGCTTGTGCCTTTCCCTACTCAGCACCTAGCAGTGTTCAGGGTATAAGGGTTCCATAATGGTTCTTGACCAGTATGCAAATTACTAGTTGTTAGTGGGTTACCGGTGGATCCCAAGTCTTGTACTATAGGGGTAGAAATCCAGGTAAAGTTAAAATGCTTAAAGTGAAAAAAAATGTTTACATACATAGACAATTAACCAAAGGTATCGGGTTGATTTTTTTTTTTATTGAATTTATTCTACCCAAGATTTTTTTTTTAATTAACAAATGCACTATTTTATTCATCTGGAAAAAGTGTAAACTGATTTATGTTACAGCTGCATTCAACCAAGTGGGTTTGGCTAGATGGCTGAGTCTTTACCCCGGGCAAGGGAACATTTACCTGTTACTTTTTTCTTTAATTTTTTTTTCCCTGCTACTTTAAAATCCTAGTAATCAGTTATTGAGTAACATGTGATCAGGTGTTAAATTCTATACCTGATGGGGCTATGTTTGGTAAACGAGTGAAAATAAAGGAGAAAGGTGGAAAAGGAGGGAAGTAAAACTATGTTAACTATACACCTAGAAGTTTACTCAAGTAGGCTCAAATTTCACACCAGTGATACAGTTTTTGTATTATTATTTCCATTTTATGTAAATAAACCATAATTTAAATAGCTTAACTTAACAAACATAACCAATAACAGGCGTGTAGGTGGCCGCACCAAGGGCTGCGGTGACTGATGCAGTAGGCCAACCCTTGGAGGAGGCAGAGCTCCATCTGCAGTGCCTCTCGACTCAGAGAAAGGCCATTTCAGGTCTTCATTTTCTACCCTTCTTTTCTAATTGAAAATAAAAACACCCCCCCACCCCCCCAGTAGCCTTTTGTTATTGGTAAACAGAGCAGCATTTAATTGTTCCCATGTTTGATTCTTAAAATATTTCTCTCCTATTATCAATTTCATCAATGGTATGAGTGGGAAAATATTTAATCAGATAATTAAATAAATCATTAATAAATTAATTAATAAAATCATATTCTTTACAGATATTTCTATTATTCCCAAACTTTCAACGTATTGAAATAGTTAAACTGTTGTCTGTGAAACTTCACCTAATGAGTCTAAGATAAAATTTTCAAATATTTGATCCTTTGAGGGTAATATAAAAAATGATTAATAGACAGGCTAATGATTCACACACAGATACAGACTTCTTTTTTATTTCTACAAGCCATGTTCATTTAGTACACAGTGTATGGAGACACTTTCGGGAACTGAGAAGCCATAAATGATGTAATATTGAAATGGGGTTTGCTCATTTCAGTCAAATAAATTCCTCTTCAGTGCGTGACATGTCATGTGTCTATATCACAGCATGTTGAATGGTGAAGCAGAGAAGAGAAGTCGGCTGTCTTTTTGTAATCCCAGGAAATTAAAAATTTGTAAAAATATCAAGTAATATCAGTGTTGACACTATTTTTTGTTTTGAAAAGTGTGATTATTATTTTAACATGAAGTGTATTTATTCTATATCATTTATCCATGAGTGGTTCTTTTTGAAAATACCATTTTAATTTTAACAGGGAAAATGTAGATACATGTACTTTAAATAACAACATTTCTGTAGGTTCCTAAATAACTTTTAGAATTTGAAAGGAATTCTGAGTCTAAAGTTTGAGAACTGTTTTCATAATAAATGCAGCAGTGACTTTCATATCACAGAGCTAACAAATGGGAGGCCCTAGTTCATTTCAGCATGTCAATAAAATAAATTTAAAAGGTTCCTCTCTCCTGAGCAAACATACAGAGAAATCGAATTTATAAAAACACAACAACAACAAAAAGACAAGGACAAATAGGGGACACTGTGGGGAGGGGAGAGGGAATGGGTTGAGGGCAGAAAGAGCACAAGGGACTGAGGTGACAGTGCACTGGTGACATGGTGGTGGGAATTCTATTGAGGCCACAATTGATGTCAAATATAGATAAATAAAGATGGTTTCTTACTCAACCACCTTTCTCTGTTAATATTTGAAAGAAACAATGATCATGTACTATTTGTATAGTAATACAAATGTGAAAGAAATGTCTATACATTTTTAATAAATATGCTATAAATTTTCCTTACTTGAACTGATGTCAAACATTTTTATTTAAAATGAATATTTTCTCTCTCTCTCTCTCTGTTTATCTGTCCATCTATGTATCCATCCATCCCTCCATCTATCTATCTATCCATTTAAAATGGATAGAGAGTCTGTAGAAAATAGTGACTAATATATAAGTGTACTGTCTCTCTGGAAAATCATTATTAGCATAGAAGTGTTCTGTTAAATGGCTAATATTACAGAAGAAGTATTACACCTTTCAAAGGGAGAGTCTTATAAGATAAAAACAAGAATATTATATAATGTAAAGAATTTGTCAAGGAGCTATAACTGCATTCAATGTCATGAACTCAGTAGATGTTCAAACTTTGTGAAACAAAACTTGACACAACTGAACAAAGGAATAAGACATAGACACGTATTATTTTCTGGAGACATTAATTATAAGTATAATTTATACTTATAATTATAAGTATAATTTTTAATTATAAGTATATTGTAATATAACATATATACTTATAAGTATATAATTATAATTAATATAACTATATTTTCTGGAGACATTAATTATAAGTATAACATAATTATAAGTATAATTATAACTTATAATTATAAGTATAATTTTCTGGAGACATTAAACATTTCCCTTATTAATAATGAGTATTGAAATAATATTGAAAACTAATAGAGGCCTATGAAATCACTTGTCAGTCAACATTTACACGACACTTTACCCAACAACAAAGAATGTGACTTTTTTAAATGTACACAACTTTTCCAAGCAAGATAATTATCTGATCTATTAAAAATTAAATTTCAGAAGTTGAAATGATACAGTTTTCCCCAATGATAAATAAACTAGCCAGAAATAATAAACAGTGTGTGCACATGTGAATGTGGGATATTAACTTCTCATTAAAATTTTGTCACTAATTTTTAATTGAATTAACAACCAAAACTCATCCTAAATATTTTTGTATTTTTACAAAATGATCAATTTTTTCATGACTTCATTTCACACTGAGTTAATCATTTGAAAATCGTTTCTCATTGTACAATTCAATATATTCAGATATTTTATATTTCCCTACTGAATTACAGTGAGCAACTCTCAGTGAGCAACTTTGAAAAAAATATTTTTTCATGTTTTTGTTTTATTTGCACTATTTCCAATTATTACAATTCTATGTGATAGAATAAATACCACCTATAGTTTTCAAATATTGGTCTACAAACCTTCAATCCTTCAACAGCCCAAGTTTTATCTATTTAAACAGTGTTTGTAAATATGACTAATATAGTAGTTTCATATTATTAGAGTGGCTTTTCTTTCTGTCTTTAAATTGAAGTGACATTTGTTACAACACTGCATGCAGTTCAGAGGATTTGTTTCTCTTCTTCTTTAACAGGCTAATGATCTTTAAGAGTTAAATTTATGACTTTGTTTTCCATCTTCATGTATATAACAACATCAGATTTTTAAGATATACACTATAATTATTTATCAGGTATACATATTTACTACAGTTTCTTTTCAATATGAAATTAAAAATCGAATAGAAAGTTAAATATTTGAGGTTAAAAATGCTCTTCCTTTGAAATCTATTTATTCGTAAGTTCAAATACTTTCTTATATTTAATGGTACATTATTATATTTTCCCTTTTTCTAAATTTATTATGTAGTTTTATAATAGTTACTGACCTTTTATCCACAGCATGAAATATGGTTATTTTCCTGCAGGTGATGAAGTACCCAGATATGTTAGCTAAAATCTTTAAAAATATTAAACAAAAGGGTAAGCTTAATATCATTTCAAACTAATCTAACCAATGAGAGGGTAGAAACCTTAAAAAGTTTTGCATTCACAAGAATAAAATAATTTTGAAAAATTACATTTGCTTCAAATGGAAACAAGTCACTGATTAGTTTATATTGGCCTGTTGGTATCTTTCTGTGACATGACACTAGGGATGATTCTTGAAAATTGATGGACAGTAGAATGTGGAGCGGACTGAGACAGGTCACACGTGTGCACCATCAAGTGATGACACACAGCACCTGCCCTCTAACTGAAGGGTCAGCAAGAGACATCAGAAAAGTACTCAAAGAATAGTTCTAAAATTCTGATTGAATTTAGAATACAATAAAGTACATTGAAATTAATTAACATATCTACAGCTATTAATCACTAATAATTATTTACTGATGATGCAAGGACTGAGTGAAGGGGATTGCTCATTCTACAATATGTTGGGTATCTGGTGTGACTAAAGGTGAGGCTGAAGAAAGGCCCAATCTAGAGGTGATATGAGCTAAATTGAGCAGCAGTAAGAGCTTCCTGTGTGGTTGCCTCCACATCTCTCTTGTTCTTCAACTCTGTGCTCACCTACCAGAGTCTCTCACAGGAGAGACAAAGCCATCATTAGCCTGCATATTTATTTCTCTTCTGGTCTTCTGTTCTGGTCTCTAATCCCATACTATGGACTCTCAGAGATTTTAAATTCCAGGTTCTTTACTAAGAGTTTGCTTTGGCTTCTTCCCAGGATAGAGATACATGTTCTTCAAAAGATTGGACATTTTCTTCTAAACGGCAGGTAATTACAATTTCTCCAGTATTGATTTTATTTTTCAACATGTGTATGTTTAGAATTTTGAATGAAATTAAAATTTATAGTTAAAGATATTTTGTTTAATATTCAGATATATATTTATCTATTTCTCACAATAATACATGTGTGTATTGAAATTTTAAGGAACCTGCTATATTTGTATGTGTGTAGATGTGATTTGGAAGGAAAAAAATAAAAGCATGGTTCACAGAGTAAGAAAGATCATGGACAAGTAGGGTTAAAAAGAGAGGTGCTAGGAGGGAAATCAGGTGTGTTTAAGACACTTTAAAGAATCTATTTAAAATATTATTTCTTTTAAGCATTTTATTATCACAACTTATTATTTGCTGTAACATTTCATGACACTTAGGAATGTATGGAATATGGGATTTAAAAAAAGCAAACAAAGAAATTCAAAATTCAATAGACTAAATCATAATTAATGTTTCCACAGAATGTGTCTACTGATTATAGGAACTTAGCTTTATATCTTCTGGTAGAGAAAAATAATCACATGGATTCATTTAAAATTTTCTAAAATGCTATAGTGAAGAAAAACGTTTCCAGATTTCATCTTAGTATACTTTATTTAGTATAAATATTTGACTTTTAAGATAAATTTAACATTTTTCATATCAATTTTACTTACTAATGTCTCCACTTAGACTCATTGAAAATATACTTTTCTATTCATTTTCTTATTTTCCACATTTCAGTAATGAGTGAAGTAACTTACTCAGATATGCGATTTCACGGTCCATCACAGCCACAGAGAAGACAAGAGCTTAAAACTCCAAAAAAGAAAGGTCCATCTGAATGCACCCAGGAAGGTAGATGTGCTGACTCCCTTTCCATTTCAGAAATTATAGTATTAAAATGCACAAGAGTGTGCACGCTCATGCTCACACACATGCACAGAATTAAAGGCTTATCGTTTAGAAGTCAAGGAAAATGATTAAAGCAAGTATCTTCTAATTTTACTTACTTTACTCAACAATATTTAAAAAAATATAGAAGCCGCCTATGATGACTGAGAATGTTTTTTTGTCCCTAAGGAGCAGTATGTTTGACAGTTTATATATTTTTGTCAGACCTGTATAGAAAATTTTATTAATGCAATTATTATGTGTAGATGTGTATAAACATATATAAAACACACATTTCAACATTATTTATTTAAAAATACTTCTAAGTTTTTCTCAATTTATAAAGTAATTTCACATTGTAAATCCATAGCAAAAGAGCACTACAAGGCAAATTTTCCTTTTATTCCAAATGTACGGAATCCTGATGATTAAATGGCATGTTTGAAATTCAGAGTCTCTGATTGTTGAAGGTTTTTTTTTCTCTGGAAGTCCAAAATCTTCTCTCCTCCAGGAGACCAATGACTCTCAGCTAGTCTACCAAGGAGCTGTTTTCTTTTGCCTTTTCTAACTGTTTCTTCAGACTCATTCCTTCATGTATATTATTCCTTAATGTGTATTTCACTAGACACCTATAACTAAAAAGAATCTGTCTCACCTTATTACTTTTGACTTGAGCTAACACACTCAGAATGAGTAATGCTTTGCAGATACCTTGCTTTTCCTTATTAATAAAGCGTGAACAACTTCATGCCATTTACTACACATGAAAGAGAAGCTGAACTCTGGCAAACACTTGTAAACAGATGTCACAAGATACCTTCCTCCCTTTCTGCAGATCTTTCTGCTCCATCTTCTTCATGGAGAATCACTGCGGTGGTTCTGGGGATCCTCTGCCTGGCACTGCTTGCGACTGTTGGATTCTTAGCTACCAAGGGTAAGTCACTGTGCAAAAAAGAATTGCACTATTTTCTACTCACCTAATGGAACGTGTTGAGGATGATGCCTTTTGATCCACTATTCCTGCACTGAGTGTAGTAATCTCACCAACTGAAGATAATTTCAAGTCATATTGTTGTTCATTTTAAAGTATGTGGTGAACCTTACTTAGTACTTGTTCGTTCTCATGTTTGCTTTATGAAAAATATTTCCTTCCTCCCCTTGTGAAATATTTTTCATGTAACTGTCAGAAGTTTGTATACACTGTTATTAAACTGTATTTAATAAAGTGTGCTTAAGTGAATGCATGTAATGTGAAACAGTTATATCTAAACATTTCTGAAAAATATAATTCCTACTTTTGACCAGTTTCTTGACTTTTGCTGGATTTATTGAAATATGATAAAGTAATGAAAAGTTGGATCATGTTCCAGAGTTTTCTTCTGACAACAGTTGCTGTTTAAGCTTGTCATACTCATATTATAGTTGATTCTGATGTTTATACCTCTATTACGTTGAGTCCTACAATGCAAGTGATGTTTCATCAGTCAGTTTTGTGTTTCCTTTTCCCCTCTTCATTTACATATATTTGACATCAATTGTAGTCCCCATGGAATTCCCATCACCATTTCACCAGTGTATCTAAACTCAGTCTCTTGTGCTCTTTCTACCTTCATCCCAGTCCTTCGCCCTTCCTCAACCTCCACCCCCCCCCCACTGAAAAAGTGCCTCTGATTTGTCTTTCTATTTTGTTCTTATTGTGTTTTGATTTTTAAATTATTTTTCTTTTCCTTGAATCTTTTTATGGGTTGCTTTATATTCATCCTAAAACTGAAAGCATCTGATTTAAGTATAGTATCTGGTACAAAGGTTGTGCAGTTATTTTTCTCTTTGGGTTGAAATATAGTCTTTCTTCCTCAGGGACTCAAAGACCATTAAATGGAGAACAACATCAAGGAAATGCCTCATTCATCAAGGGAGAATATAAAACAGGTAAATTTGAAATCTCTGAGCCATAATATTATTTGCAGGAGAAAGAAAAGAATTCACTAGTGTCAGTTATGTTGCTTGAATCATACAACTAAGTACAGTTAGGAGCAAAAGCAGATGTGAGTGGGATCTACTCATAGCACAGCACTTCTCAGACAGTCAAGGTACTGATGAGAGATTAGCAAATGTAGATGTCTCATTGGTTTTATTACATAATTCAAGAGCTGGGCAGTGTCCTGCCTAGGAAGTGCCTGCAAGGGTTTCCCCGAAGTGGGGGGTCTTTAAATACAGATGGATGGTGGGATCGATCCGGTGTTGGTAAAAAGCAAGATTATTTCAGGTGAAGACACTGTCCTGCAGGGAAGGCAGAGAACACTCACCCAGATGCCTCTCTATGCTGAGCGGGTCCCCAGATCTGAGGGTTCAGAACAGAACATTTGGATGAGAATGAAAATTGTAATTAGATAAATATTAAAGCATGGTGGGATCCTACATGAAGGACTCCATTTGGGTCCTGTGCTTTAAACACTTTTAACAAGTATATAGACTTATATTGGTTTGCTTTTAGGAGAATTTTTTAACTTTGCGGTAAAAATACTTTGTTCCCTGTAGGCATTCTTATAAATCATCTTGAAGAGCAAAAACTTTCAATGTGATGAATTACAATTGTAAAATAAGCAAACACCAAGTTTAAGTGCATAGAATAAAGTGTAAAACAAGATGTTTTATTGGCAGAGGGCAGATTTGCTTTATTACTGGCTGTGGCTTGCACTGACAGAGACATTCAGCTCCAGTCTGTCTTTTGTGACAGTTTTGAGATATCCCACTTGTTCAACCAGCTGGCATCAGCATGGAGGAAACTGCTACTTTTTCTCAAAAATCAAGTTTACTTGGAAACAATGTCATAACCAATGCTCTGGTCTAAATTCAAGCTTTGTCAAGGTGGAAGCTGAAGGAGATATGGTAAGGATAAGTTTTCTTTCTTAAATTTTAGTGTGCTTTGTGTCAGAAAATTACAAAAAAACCGACAGTAACACAAGACTCAGGTTCATCTTAAGCATTTTCTACATGGCAGTCACAGGATCTTTACATCTTGACTGTAATGGTGAATGTTGACTTTAATAATATTGAGGGACTTTTTCCGACTCTTATTATAAAGCCCAATCCTGTGTTTCAGTTGACGTTACCCTGATTCTCCCCTGTCATCCCAGCTGCCTCTGCCATGAGGCCCCAGCACAGCTCCAGAGCAGCCTGCCCGGGGCTCTCGTCATGAGCTTCTGTGCATCCCTGGAGGACCCTGTGTGCCTCCACCTCTTTGTCCCTCAGATTGTTGTTTCTTGTGCCTGTCACATTTTATCTTCTCCAGCTCTCTCCCCGAAATCCATCTCTTGCCTAATGCATGCTCTGTTTTTCAGATCCGACTTACAACACAATCTGTTGAAAACACTCTGGGCTCACTGTGACCTGTTAAAACTGCTACTATTTCTTCTCCTTGAGTCTGCATTTATAATATTGTGAAATAATCACTAATAATTACTTAGGTTAATGAATGTTGTTCTGTTTTTTTCAGTGTCTAAATGACTACACCTAGTAGGCTTATTGTTCATTTTCCACAACCCATAGCTAGAGAATATGGCTAAAATATAATATAGGCAAAAACAATTATTCATGAGTAAGTCATCAGCAATCAGCAATCAAATACTTCTAAGTACACCAAGGCTCATCCCTCCAATTCTTTGCATATGATCAGTCTGCCGAGAAGTTGATCAATGAAAGAATTGTATTTAGACAATTATACTCCAATTTCTCAGGCAAAGTTTGACTTTATGATTTATTTTACTGTCTCTGCAGAATTTTTTAATGCACCTTTCAAAGATGCAGTGTGGCCTGGATCAGCAGATATTCTTCATCAGCTTGTACTACAAAAGCACACAGAAGAAGTGGGTGTGGCTCAGTGGCACCCCTTTTACCCTGCACAAGTAAGTGTCCTGCTGTTTTAAAACCCCAGACCAGAAGTATCTTATTTTCTTCCAAATCTCAATACTTACGGTGCATGTGGGGCAGATTAGATTACAGAAGAGATGTAGTCACAATAAATCCTGCAGGAAAAGACTGGATAAATGGACAGAAGTGAAGGTTACTCTACTCGGTTGAATATTTACTTTCAGAACTCACTTAATTGTTCATTAGTGCTGACTGAAGCATCACCATCCTGTGGTACATTATAATTATTTGAATAAAGATGTGCAAATTTCAAGAGCTGTCACTTTAATGTTAAAGTTTTTTGGACTCCAAGACAGTGCTCATGAGGAAGTATTTGGGGCAATTTTCTGCTCTTGAGGTCTCACCCACTGCTTCCCACAAACCATATTTGTGTCCATATTTGTTATAAGCCATACAATGGTCGCTTAAAGGAACAGAAATGTGTTCTCTCGGAGTTTAGAAAGCAGAGACGTGAACTCAAGTTATTGATTGATTTGGTTCCTTCGGAAGTCCCTTTCTCTTGAGGGAGTTACCTGAAAAAGTTTAGGGACAAAACTGGTTGTTATTGATGATGGACATCTATTTGTTATATGGTATACTCTGTACAAATGATCAAAACACTAGCATGTGAAGTAGAAACAGTAAACCTGAGTGAAAGTGGAATATACTAGTGGAATATACTCAGCAGCCAGACAGCCGCTGCTGGTGACTCTGGGCGTACCCCAATGTCCACCTCCAGCCTCACATCGCTGCTGCTTGCTCCTCCCTGAGTCCATTTCCCTCTCACAAGGACACTCTCAGTGGCTATAAGTCAAAATCCAATAAGATGTCATCCTGATCTACCTGAATTACCTCTACCAAGAGACTCTACAGACAACATCACATTCTGAGGGTCTTGGGTGATACACATTTTAGGGGACATTATTCAGATCATCACATACTTTCGCAGAAATATTGCTGGACCTCAAGTCAGATGATTTTTAGGTGAGGGAAGGGGAAGTATACAACAAAAGTATTCAGAAATTTCAGGAAATAATTGAGGAATTATGAAACATAGTATTGTTTGATATCATTGTGCTGTTTGACCTACCTCAATTAAATATGTGACTATTTTCACTATGGCTTAGATAGCCTGAGCTTCTTCATGCGTTGTATAATCAGGCCATGGACAGTTGAATGTGGTAGTGCGGGGAAGAAAGGTTACAATTACTAGTGATACAATTTAGCCAAGTGAAGGATTTGAAAATGAAAAATAAAGTTCTAAGTAACAGAAAAAATGCAATACCTTATAAAGCTTTCCTTTAAAAGGACACCTTTCCTAAAAGGACACCTTTTTAATCTACAATTACTTTTGCATGACACTTACCACCTTATTACCAGACCATGCACACAGTAGTATCTGAGACTTGAAATAATTCAATCAGACCGAATATTTACGGAACCAGTATCTCAGCATAGGACCCATGGACACGCCGTGGCTTACACTATGGTGGACAGTTCCTGATTAAATGGGAAATATTTGTTGGAAACACATTTACAAAACTGAGTGATTGTTGTGCAGCAAAAACCATGCATTTTGAAAACAGAAATTTTAATAGATGTAGAGTGGTGTTATTCAAAATTATGTATCTCTAATCTTTGATTTTAATTTAAACATTACTCATGCCCCCTGCTAAAATGCACAAATTACAAAAAATGTCTGTAACAATCACATAAAAGATGAAATTTACCATTCCACCCTTACAAACTAAGAATGGGACTCATTATATTTATTATTTAAAAAGTCCTACTCCATTTTCAGTTTTACATCTTTGCTTTGCAATTGGTACTTTCTATTTTATTGATTCCTCGTTTCAATTTATGTAATGTCAGCTCCATGTGATTCCCTATTTGATGTCCCATGAGAATCCCAATGTGGCCAACAGGTTGTCACCACGTTTGTAACAGTCAGTTAGGAGACTCTGGGCAAAGCTGAACTGTCAACACCCTGGTTCCCTTCTCTCTGCCACAGTTTAATGTGGTGCTGTCATCCTACGTTTGCTCCTTCTTACTATTCTCCCTCGAATAAGAATAAATAAATGTCCATTAAATCTCAAATATAGAAATCCAATTTTATAATATATACTTTTATATTTTAACATATACTATATATTAAATATATTTTATATTTATATACTATATATTTTGATATATAATAGATAAAATTTATAATTTTAAAGTATATAAATTCTCTGTGAAAACTCATGAATATATGTGCTGATTTCCTTCCAAGATTTCCACATTTAAAAGATGACGTTCCAACAAGGGCTCTGTGCTGAATTAAAACCTCACATTACCTGTACTCCTGTCACTGCAGGTTCATTTCCGATGCAGCACCTGCATATTGTAATTTGTGGTCCTTGAGAATCGTAGTATATTAGCACAGGAGTTTTCCTGAACACTCCGGTCCCCACTCATATGGTTAAATACTTGATCACTTGTAATGATCACTCTACTTACTCGTATGAGGCCCTGATCTTTACTTTTGAAAGGGCAGCTAAACTTTTCAGAAGAGAAGCAATTGTTGCTGATAATTAACAGCAGCTTTTTGTACTATCTAAACAGTAGGGTTTGTTTTGTGCTCATTACTGTGCTACTGTGTAAAGGTGACCTGCGAACCCCAGTGAAATCGGGAAACACTTTAGACACGCCTGAGGTCGTGGAGATCACAGTGAGAAGTAAAGACGTGCCAGCATGCCATTTCCAGATTTAACTTAAACTTTGGATGACAGAATCCATTTATTATTTGCATTGTTGACAATTAGGAAGGCGTCATTTCTGTTTCTTAGTAACTTTATCAGAATATGATAGCTCATAAAATTATAAAGTCATATAAAGTGAGTTTAGAATGTAATGGAATTATTTCCTCTCCTAGGATAAAAATTCCCAGATTCAAGGATTTTAGCAATAAATGCATGCATATAAAATATGGCCAGTTAGAGGCTGAAGATTGCGATGAGGCAAGCGGCTACTGTATCTGCTGGAGGACAGCACGTGTAGAATGACAAACACATGGGAAACCAGAGGAAGAGAACAGCTAAGATTTCCCACGACGGTGACTTCAACTATGTGAACTCTTGATTTAGGTAAAGTCGGTGTCAATAGTCCATGCATTATTCTTTAATTTAAATTCATCATCTCTAAATGAAAATAAATGTAAGAAACACCCATTAGTCTTAAGAAATAATACAAATAAAGGACTGCGGAGACCCTTTTGGGACAGAAACAGTAAAGGGAACCCTGGCAGCCTGCGAGAGGCGGGAGCACTGGTGGATGTTCAGATCTTCTGGTACTTTCAAGGGGACCCGTCGCTGTGGCGTCATGCTCCGAGGGGGTTAACCACGGTTCAGCCCCTCTTTGTCTTATGAGGGCTCTCCCTGCCCGGGTCTGCTCTAGCCCGAGCACTGCGAGGCGCTTGAGCAGATCAAAGGCCCTTGCTGCTCGTGGGCTTGTCTGCTGGGGAGGTCACACTAGCAACAATCCCATAATGCTCACTGCAGATAAGACACGCTCTCACACGTGGGGAAGGGCAGTGTGAGCTACGGAAGTCCCGGTCTAGACGCTCGGGTAGGTAGGACGCTCCTGTACAGTTACAGTGGTGGGGAGGTCTGAGAAATGAGTGAGTTTGTGAAGACACGGGCCTGAGTCCAGGAGTAAGAGTCTGCTGAGTGAGCAGCAGCAGCCAGGGCAGAGGCCTTGTCTGGAGTGAAGATTGGGGCGCTGGAATCCAGATTTGGGGTGGTGGTGGAAACATTCTGATACAGTCCTGGAAAAGACAGAAAAAGCAGCTTGAAGACTGTGAGCCGGACCCTGACGCCCTCAGGTCACTCTCAGTCCTCAGAGTCCCCAAACTGACCGGGCCAGAGGAGACCCCGCCCCTTCCCTCACGGTCACACTTGGGTGCCAGATGCCAGTGGACCTGGGCGCAGTCCAGCTGTGGACGCCGAAGTATCTAGAACATCTGAAATAAATATGAAGAAATTTCTATTTTTTGATTTAATTATTTGATTAATAGTTGGCATTTAAAAACTTAAGTATTTATGAAATATTCATAATTGCAGGCTCCCCAGTAATGTGGTGGTAAGGAATGATCTGAGTTAAACTAACACTTGCACACATGTACACACATGTCCATCCTTAAATGACACAGGTCAGATTGAATAATAAGTTGTGTAGTATGCAAGAGGAAAAGGTTTCCTGCATGGCTTTAGTTTTTGAATAATAATCATATTTAAACATTCCTGAAAAGAAATAGCATAAATGATTGATATACTCTTTTTCCACATTATTCGATGTCAACATTTTAAAAACACTATTATATTCTCTCTCTCATCTATATCTATCTATCTATCTATCTATCTATCTATCTATCTATCTATCTATCTATCTGTCTATCATCTACCTTCCTACGTATCTTTTGACAATTTGGAAATTATTCGTTGATAGACCCTCATGGTTGAGAATTCATTCCAAAACTTAGGTGTGTTCTCTAGGCTCCAGATTTTTACTGATCTGAATACTCTTCTGTCATGGACCAATATCTCACAACTCGAGATCTTTTACTCCTTGGTGTCTTTATGCCTATATTTTATGAACAGCTACTGTTGTGGAGCTTTACAATGTTTTTGTCTAAGTAATGAAAGAGGCTGAGAGCCATTTCAGTGACACTTAGTAAACTGAGCTTTACATGTCCAGAAGTGACGCACTTGTCACCTTCGGGGTGTTCTATGATGTGAGAATCCAAGGCCCAGCAGCGGCTCACCACACACAATTTCCAGCCACAAAGGGGGATCAGCCACACCCAAACCCACTCCTTTCAGCTCCTTGGGAGTTTCTTGCTTTGGTCCACAAAATGGACCACTGGTGAGAAAGGTGCATGAAGGTGGGCAATGTAGTTTACCCAAAATCCGTATTGCTGATAAGGTCACCAGTGTTTGGATGCTTCTTTTTGCAGTTAGGACACTTTATAAATATAGACATAAGGGGCCTCCCTGGTGGCGCACTGGGTTAAGCAACGCACTATGAAATAAACCACAGCCACCTTAGCACGAGTTCGATCCCTGCTGCCGGCCAGGGAGGGGGCCCACATGGCACAAGCAGACCTCTCCTGCTGTGCCCGCTGCTCCCCTCAGCAGTGTGTTTCAGTCGATCTGCCTGTTCTGTTCCCCGCTCTGTCTCTGGTGAATCCTCTCACCCTCCCCCACCCCACCCCACACACACACCTCTGGCCTGTACCCCAGCGCTTGTATGCATAAATGAATAAATCTAAAAAAAATAAATAAATATAGACATAAGTTTATGTTCCGACCCAGAAAGATCTAAGTGTATCCACATTTTTCACATTGTTTTGTATGTTTCTTAAAGTTTGAATAAGCCGTTCTGGAATTTGAAACAGAATTGATTGTCACTTTGGTTACACTCTATCTCTTTATTTCTGTTGATGGAATCAGTTGCTTGGCGCTTTTCACACCCTGTGAAAGGGAAATTTCTTGTGTTATGTGTCTGCTTATGATCCCTGATTGAATTTGTGACTTTCAGTTAATCTTGCAGCTGTGGATGTTAGCATATTTGTTAAAACAACACAGGAGGGTCCTCTCTATTCTTTAGAGAAGGGCCAGGTAAGATTTATAAACACTGACCTGGTGAACTCAGAGAAGGTCCTTATGTAAAGCGAATGACATTTAGAAGCTGGCTATGCAAAAGAGTGTCAGGAACCTTAATCTGGACTGGATATTATGAGTCAAGTGATTTCCTAGAGCTCCCGTACGTGTGCAATCTTCTAATTTTAGAAAGTGTTGCTCATTACAATTTCTGATGAATCTAAAATCTCTACAATACTAAAATAGTAGCAGCCAGTCTTCTTCCCTGGGGTTTTAAGGCACACACATGCATTTCTGCGTGGGCTGTAACACGTGCTCAGGAAATGCTGAAATTCCCTCAGAATGAAACTTTTCATTAAAATGAAAACTGGTAAGCCCAGTAAATGACTGAGTCATTATTAATCTTGCCTTCTCTTTAACAACTACACTTCAGAGTAACCAAATATAATTGTTGATAATATTTTTTCTAGAATACAAAGACAAGGATTATATGACAATGGTTACATGAGTTTACACGTGTGACAACATGTGTTTAACTAGGGGCCTCCCTGGTGGCCTAGGGTATAAGTCTCAGCATGATTACTTCTGCGGCCTGAGTACCAGTCCAGGCCAGGGAGCTGACCCACAGGGCGCAGCAGACCTCTCCTGTCTCCTCACTGCTCCCCTCAGCAGTGTATTTCAGTAGATCTGCCTGTTCCATTCCCCACTTTGTCTCTGGGGGGTCCTCTCACCCCCATACCTCTGGCATTTACCCCAGCTCTTGTGTGCAATGAATACATAAATCAATCAATCAATCCCAGGAACAGTTAAAAAATGTTGAATCTGTACTTTCATACATTTATGCATTCAGCGTATGAATACATGTACAACATGAAATCTGGACTAGTCAATGCCCTGTTTTGGCATCATCCTCTAGCTATGGAAGCCTTTATGACTGGAGAAAATGGATCACATATTGTAAGAGAGCTCTGGGTGCTGCATTATTGTTGCTACTTTCTGTCAATCTATGTTCATTGCAAAGAACAAGTGAAGAAGAGGAAGTTAACAATGACAGTGCATTTATCCCCTCATCAGTAGTAACTGTCCTCATTTTCCTTACTTCTTATGTCTGGCTACATTGCTGGCTCTCTCATAAAAGTCACATCCTCTAACATCTTGAACAAATGCTTTTGCACACAGTGGCAATAAATTCAGAAATCACTATTGGAATAAATGTTTTCAGACAAAGTCATGGAAGACACTGCTCATCTTGCTAACCGTATTTCTTCCTGATCCTGGACCCACAGATTTGTCAGTCACATAGCCAGGTAGCTCTTCGAGTTGATCACACTTGGCACACAAGAAGGAATTCACTCTCAGCTTCACAATGAAGCCAGATAAGTAGATGTGTGATAGATTAATTCATAACAAACCATCTGAAGTGAAACTATGTGAAATTATTAAACAGATCTACACTTTTATCCTCCCAGAACTTCAGTGTCTCAAAATTCCCTTGACATAATCCTGACTGTCATTTTTGATTTTGGAGAAATGCATGTCAGCTCAGTGTCCACATGATGTCCCAGCTGACTTCAGTCAGTCCGCGTGTCCAACCCACTGGCCAGGATCAGTTGTTTTCCATCTTGTCAGCTTCCATAGGATGGAGGGGAGTTGTGGAGAGTTCACACAAGAATGATGAACGTCTGCAGGTCATATAAGAACTCATATTATTTTGTCTCGGTATATAAATTCCACAGGCAGAGGAAATAAACAGTAGCTTTAGAGTTAAGATAGATGACTGTCTTAACTGAAATGGGGAAATGCTATAACTGGATGTTTACTGGGAATCCTGGCATGCTGGGTGTGTTCATTTGCTTCACTCTTCTGGAGTTCTGTGTGTGGTACCTTTGACAATGACTACACTTTATGCTTCTATTACTTTTCCATAGTTTTATACATTTTATTTTAAAGGATGTGAGGAATATTTGCTGAATTTTGGTTGTTTTACTCGTGCTTCCAAATGAGCATGTCTTTACTGTTTCTCACTTTGGATAAACACACATTCATACCTCCAAGTCCTATTTATCTTACAAGATCATGTTCAAGTTTGTATCTTCCCATGAGAACTTCTTTTTCCCACACCTGGCTCTCCTTCTTCTGTGACACTGTTCTAGTGAATTAGGAAAGATTCATGTTTTATCTCTTTACTCAATTCTTTCTTAAGGTATATGGACATTATGTATCAAATCAAAATAATCTCACTTTTTCATGAGTTGAAAACTAGGAAAAACAATTTTTGTTACATGATACAGATTATGAAATACCATCTTTCAAAATATTTAAGTATTTTATATGAGTTAATCTTCTTGGAATTTAGTTTTTTCTAGCTAAAGTCTATTTTTTTAGACTTGCAAGAGTTAAACTTGAATATTTGTTAAAAATTCATAGTGCACAAGAGCTTGGTAGTAAAAATCAGTAATTTTTTTTGTTTTTATTTGTCCTCACTTTGTTAATTCTTTCAGTGGTTACTTATTAGAATTTCACTTTTTGTACTTGTATCAGTTTTCACTATAAAAGTATAGAGGTGTTTTATTATTTTCCAGTCCAGAATGCGTTATGGATTTCCCTTGTCTTGGCATTGCAATATTCCTTTCTACCTCATCACAGTCCCCCTGACCTCCTCTCCCTCCCCTCTCATCCTGTTCTCTCTTTTCCATTGGATTCCCTTTGTTGGGCTTTATGCTAGTGAGTCAACCCTCAAAGGAGAGTTCCTGATATACTTGCTCTTAAATCTGCATTCCCATCATACTAAAGGTGCTGGTATCTTTTGTCCATTTAGACATCATTTTCTATGTAATATCTGTTAAACCTCTATTTACCAATTTACAGTTGATATACTGACAATAGATGTGCACAGACACATATAGACACACATGTATTGACTTAATCCATAAATATAACCAAAAGCTGAATAATGGAAATTCAACTAAAATCAGTTGTTAAGACATTTGATAAAGGAATAAACTGTCAGTAGCCCAGATATAAAGGTTTAATAATCTGAAAATTTAGTTCCTTGGCACAAAGTGAATATAAAAATTGTACCATGATTTTTGGCTACACAAGAGTGGCAAATTGGAAATATTCAAAGATAACTAAAAGGTGATTAGCTAGCAACATATTGATGTGATTATGAAATTAGAGGAAGAAACTTGAACACAATAAAAGCAGTTGAAGTTAAAAATATAATTAGTATTTTAACAATAAAAATAAGTATAATGTTCTTTACATTGATCTTATTCTAACTTTAAGAAAACTTTTGCTGCTGTCTGGTTAAAATATTTCAGAAACTCTGAAAAGATGCAATACCTCAAATTTATTTTGTGCGGCACACAAGTCCTTCCCAACACTTGATAATTAGTCTCCAAATTGTAAGTTGATCTATTTACGAATGAAAATGCAAAAGATAATTAATAAGACCCTCTCATAACTTACTAACATTAATTGATAAAATTAGGCAAACATCTCATACATAAAATAGGAACAGAAATATTAAATTAGGAATAGAAGAAATATTATAACTTTGCCCCAAACTATAATCAAACCTGCACAGCAGAGAGAACATTTCCATTAAAAATCCTGCAAATTGACATGGCTACGTCCCACCCATCTATGACAGTTAGTACCACTTTGGAATTATTTAATTTAATGAGATAAGAAAATATATTCCCTATGAAGGGATGAGAATTGACAATTATGCAAATACGTTCTGTATCTTGTGTAGTTTAAGGTAAGACTGAAGAAAGACTGTCGAGAGATGAGGCAGAGCTAAGTCGAGCAGCATGAAAGAGCTTCCTGTGTGGTTGCTTCCAGAGCTCTTACTCTTGACACCCTGTGTTCACCAGAGTCACTTTTGGAAGTGACAAAGGCATAAATAGCCTGTGCATTTCTTTCTTTTCTTCTCTTTTGTTCTGGGCTCTAGATGTGTGTCCTGGGCTCTCACATATTTTGAATTCCAAATCCTTTAATAAGAGTTGACGCCTGCTTCGTTCCAGGATATTATATACGCTCTTGGAAAGATCAGATATTTTCTTCTAAATTTCAGGTATTTACAATTCCCCAGATACTCATTCTGTTTTTCAGTGTGTTTTCAATGTGGCATTTTGTGGTAAATGAGATTGAAGGGAAGTGAAGAGATATATATTGAAGACAGAATGTTAATTCGATATGCGCGTATTTATACATGTATATGTTTACTAAAAAGTTATACGAATGTACATTTGATTGATATCTCTTTTTGTGTCATTTGGAACAAAAGGTAATAAAAATATGGCTTACAGACAGGAAAGAGAACAGAAAGATGCACATGAAAAGAGACTGATTAAATGGGGAGATGCTAGGAGGGAAATAGAGTGTGAGTGACTTAGAGTAGCTATTTCAGATATTATTAATTATTCCAAATTTTATTATTGTACTTTGTTTGATGTGACATTTTATAACATTCTGTACTTATTAGTTTAAATGAATAATGTGTTTAATAAAAGGAAAAAGGAATACAAAATTCAGCAAGATTAAAATTGTAATCTTCCCATGTGACTTTTGATTATAGATCCTTGGGTGTATTTTATTCCAGTGAGAGAATTACAAATACTAACCAATGATTTCTTTCAAATTTTGTAAAATATTATAATGAAAAAAGTATTTTCCAAATTTTATTCATATTCACATTTGGTTGGCATATACAATATTAGCTTTGATGATAAATATAACTTTTTTTATAGTGCATGGAAATCAGACTTGTGATTATGGGATAACAAAGATTAATAAGACAAATTGAAGGCTTCATAATTAATTGGGGAGGCTTCAATTACAATGTGACAATAGATAATACACAGAAAGGAGACATATAAAGAATAATGAGAAAAAATTTGAAGAAATGATTTTGTTGAAGGAGTTTTGTTGAAGGATCTGCAAATTATGTTGAAGATAGTGGAATTTTTATAAATAAAAAAATAAGGGGACAGCACACTTGAAGACAGAATATGAATAAAATGTATGTGTTGGAGCTATGTCGAAGACGAGGTATATCGTGGAATTATGGGAAAAGGCAGCAAGTGGAAGCAAAGGGAGATGAGAAGGGGCAGGAGCAGGCCAGGCGAGGAGGGTCCCGGCTGCAGGCTGAGCCGGGAAACTGACTGCGTGGGCGTCTGCACGGAGAGTCCACCTGCTGCATTTGCACTTACCGGTGAGTGACATGTTCAAAGTCTATAAAATCGAGGATTTATCATTTTCTTTAAGATTTATAATTGTGAACAGAAAGCATTAGGATTTAGAAATATGTCAGAGCCAATAATGAAATAACTTGAAAGAAATTAAGGTTTTTTCCTTTAAAAATACATTCATATATGAGATTATATGCAAATAACTAGTTTTTAATTCATTCTCAACACTGTTTTCTTCGGTACCATTTTCACTATTTACACTCTTTGAGAATAAACTTTGTTCCTTTATCAGCTTTCTGTTTTCAGTAATGAGTGAACTATCTTCCTCTAATGCGCAACGTCAATGTCCACCTCAGCCACAGAGAAGGCAGGAACTCAAAGCGCTGGCGAGGAAAGGTACATCTTACGTGCCTGAAGGTATGTGCATTTCTACTCTTTTTAAAAAATTCCTTTTAAAAGGACATTCATTTTAGAATTTTATTGGAAACATACAAGGTTATGCATTATCATATTCAAATATACACACATGCATGCATGTCCACTAAGGATTAAATGTCCTGTACAAGGCACACATGCATGCATGCATGTCCACTAAGGATTAAATGTCCTGTACAAGGCAGGGAAAATAAATACCATTGAAAATAGATTAAGGCTTTTTCCTTATATAGCATAATGCTTTTCACACATAGGAACCATTGAATCAACGAATTTTGAATTAGGTATGTTGGTTGAACTATATTATTTATCTGTTTTTTGAGATTTTACAATATCAGTATGAATGATAGTTTATGTGGGAACAGACAAATTGAAAAATTTGAAGATATATTTTTTTTCTTACCTGGACTTGGTTTTGTTTTTTTTTTTTTTTAAATTTACTTGGCAGCATTATGATTTCAAAGTGTATCTTTTTAGTTTTATGTTTCTCTATTTACACACATGACATGCTTTATTTTTCATGGAATATAAACATGGAAAATTTCTATTTTCACATCATTGGAAACTTGCTTTCCTTTATATTTTAACTTTCTAGTTTGCATTCACCAAACATTTTCAGTCATTATGTGGAATGATTAGATAATGTACTCGTTCTAATTTGCTTATATAAAATGGATATTCTTGAGTTTGCCTAAGATGTAGTATGTTTATCTACTGGATACTCAGTTGAATTACATTTTAAATTTTTATATTGTTGATTACAGTTTTTATGTGATTATCTTATATTAATGAGGAAATGCCTTCTAATTTTGCCTATTGTATTTAACATTTTTTTAAAAGAATTTTCAACAATAAGAAAATAAATAAATAATAATTAAAAATCTTCAATAAATAAAAAATATTACTTGGAACCTGCCTGTATTATATTCAGAAATTGTTTTATATTCCTAATGATCTATATATCTTACCTGTGTATGTAGTTGTCTTTAGACTTATATAGAAAAACTTCACTAATAACTAAACCAAGTTTAGTTAGTAAAGATTTAGTTATAAATCTTCTCTAACAGAAGGTTTTTTCAAAAGAACTCTTACTCGGGATGGAATATTTATTACTCCTTCCCCAGAAGCTTTTTATTATTTTCAGGATCTTGATCAGGACTTTTACTTTACTCCTCAAAGGCACCTGTTTGTCACCATTAATGTAACTGTCAGTGTAGGGGTGTCATCATATGTACCTAATACAACCACAAATGTTGGCAGATGTGTAGAGCTATAGCACAGAGGGCTGACTATCAAGCCCACTGAAATTCCTCCCACTTTTTCCCCAGTGGAAATCAACAGATGATGTTGGCAAGAGTCACCAACTCTTGTCCTTTGGCTATCAGGTATTCTAGTGTCACGATAACCAGCTCCAACCATGAATCTTGTTCACATTCGTCTGTGCTTCATGCTGCTTCCTTCCCTCTTCGGAGTTGATGAAGTCAAGCAGTGAAGTAGAGCATGTGTCCTGTCTACCTACAGAGAGAGGGACAGGTCTTTGTTAGGACTCAGTTCACCTTAATGCTTTGGTCTTGAGCTAATGCACAACGTACATAATGACATCATAGACTACCTTGAGGATGTGAGCTGTGTCGTGCAGTTTGCTCCACCTCAAAGAGAAGTGAACTCTAACAGTTACAAGCTGATGTCACAAGCTAATTTGTCTCTTGTAGATCTTCCTGCTCAGTCTTCATGGAAAACCCTAACAGTGATTCTGGGGATCTTTTTCCTGATGATGCTGCTGGCTGTTAGACTCTTAACTATACAGTGTAAGTCAGTACTGAAAATAGAAACATACTTTTTTTCTATTCAAGTAATGAAATTTGTCAAAGATAAGGCACTTTGGTCCATTATTTTCTGCACAAGTGTAATAGTCTTTGCAGAGACTGAAATGAATTTCTCAGATACATGAAATTGTTCATTTTGAAGTATATGATGAATTTACTGAAACCTATTAGCTCTCAGGTTGCTTTATTAAGAAATATTTGCTCCTCATCCTTGTGAATATTTATCTAACTCTGACATTTGCATGTACTGTAGAGAGAACAGCATTTCCTCCTGACATCTGTTGCTGTTTGTACTACTCAAATTGTAGTTTGATTTTTATATTTCTATCTCTATTACATCAAGTTCTTCAATACAAATGAAGTTTATTTATTTTAATAAGTATTTATTTATGTTTAAAACAACTGGGGTGTAGACCAAAGTTCTGGGGGGTTGAGGGGATTCACCAGAGACAGAGTGGGGAGCAGAATAGGTGGATCCACCAGAATCCACAGCTGAGGGGAGCAGCGGGGAGACAGGAGATGTCTGCTGTGCCATGTGGGTCCGCTCCTTGGCCAGGGATTGAAATCCTGCTTCAGTGACTGGATGCTTCATAGTGAGTGATTTAACTCCTTGTTCTACCAGGGATAACCCTAATGTAATTGATATTTAATTGTCATATTTTATTTGCTATTTAAGTATAGTGTCTGGTATTGTTTGTCCAGTTATTTTTCTCTAGGGATTAAATATGTCCTTTCTTTCTCAGCGACTCAAAAACCATTTAGCACAGAACAACATCAAGAAAATACCTCATACATCAAGGTAGACTACAAAACAGGTATATTTGGGTGTCCCTGAGTCATAATATTATTTGCAGGAGAAAGGAGAGATTCACTAGTGTCAGTTACGTTGCTTGAATCATACGACTGAGTACAGTTAGGAGTAAAGGCCGATGTGAGTGGTATCTACTGGTAGCACAGCACTTCTCAGACAGTCAATGTACTGATGAGAGATGAGCAAATGCAGACGTCTCATTGGTTTCATTACATAATTCAAGAGCTGGGCAGTGTCCTGCCTAGGAAGTACCTGCAAGGGTTTCCCCGAAGTGGTGGGTCTGTAATGACAGATGGATGGTGGGACATGGTGTTGGCAAAAAGCAAGATCGTTTCAGGCGAAGCCACTGTCTTGTAGGGAAGTTGGAGAACACTCACACAGACGCCTCTCTACACTGAGTGAGTTCCAGATCCATGGGGTCAGAACTGAATGTTTGCATGAGGATGAAAACTATAATTTGGTTGAATATTAATACTTGGTGGGATCCTGCATGAAGGACTCCATTTGGGTCCTGTGTTTTAAACATTTTTAGTAAGTACGTAGATTTATAGCGGGTTATGTTTACTGGGACTTTTTAATTTTGTGGTTAAGAATATTTTGTCACCCAAAGGCATTCTTATGAATCTTGAAGAGCAAAAACTTTCAATATTCAAAGTTCCAATCCTGTGTTTCAGTTGACTTTTACCCTGATTCTTCCATGTTATTCCACCCTCCTCTGTCATGAGGCCCCAGCACCTGCTCCAGAGCAGCCTGCCCCGGGCTCACGTCATGAGCTTCTGTGCATCCATTGAGGACCCTGTGCACTTTGTGTCTTTGTTCCTTATATTGTTGTTTCTTGTGCCTGTGACACATTTTATCTCCTCCAATCTCACCCCAAATCTCTCATCTTAGTTAATGCATCCTCTTTTTAAATATTTTAACTTATTAGACAATCCCTTGACAAGAACCCTGAGCTCAAGTACAACCAGTAAAATTGCTGCTACTTCTTCTCCATTCACTCCCCATTTCCAACTGTGATGTGTCAATGTGCATTATCTAGGCAAATTAATGTTGTTGTATTTTTGTGTGTCTATTCTACGTGACTATACCTATACGTTTTTTTGCTCCTTTTACACCCCAACTAAAACAAATGTAAAACTATAATGTAGACCAAAAAATTGCTCATGAGTCAAAGAGTTATAAATTTGTGACAATCCAAATCTTGTTGAAATACACTAAGATTTATCCACACATATTCTTTGCATATATTAAAACAGATAGAAAAGGCAAGTAGAAATACGAAATAAAGTTATATAAACCATTATACTCCTTTATCTCATGGTTAGTTCTACTTTCAGATTTATTTTCCTCTCTTCAGGATTTTGTAATGCAATTGTCAAAGTTACAATGTGAAATGAGTGAAAAAAAGCTTCACTTTGGTTTATTCTACAACAGCCAGCAAAAAAAATGGGTTTGGTTTGATGGCACAGAATATAATCTGGACAAGTAAGTCTTTTGCTGTTTTAAAATTCCAGATTTGAATCCTCTTAATTTATTCTGAATCTAAATAGTTACTGACCACATGTAAACAGAAGTTAGAGTATATGAGTGCAGATGTAGCCATAAAAAATCAACCAGGATAAGTGAAAAAAAGTAAGCAAAAGATGACAATTTAACTGTATTTGTGTTTGTCTTTAGTTACAAACTGCGTGGCTTAAAGCAATGAAATTTCTTTAGTTGAGAGGGCAGAAGTCTGAAGAAAAGTTACTGGCACATTTGTGCCTTCAGAAGTTCATTTCTCTTAAAGCTGAAATTTTCCAGGGAAATATTTGTAATTAATATTGAACAACAACTTACTGTACTGTACTGTTGTGGAAATTACTTATCAAAATACCAACATAAAGGAAATAAGCAAACCTCAGTGAAAATGGAAGATACTAAGTGACCACAGAGATGCTGCCTGGTGATCCTTGGTGTCCCCAAACCTACACCTCTAAGTTCATGCTGCTTCTAGTCACTTCTTGCTCGCCCACTTCTCTCCTCTAAGGATGATATATAAGGATTTAAGTTGGATCCAGTGCAGTCCTTACTTTAATTACATCTACAAAGAATCTATTCTAGGTCACATCAGGGTCTGAGTTGAGATGGGGACATACATTTAGAGGGCATTATACAACACACTACATACTTTTTCATAAAGATTATTGTCCTCATCTTTTGATTTCATTAGGCCAACTAGAGTGAGAAGCATGGAATTACATTATGAAAAGTATTTCTATAAATTATAAAATACACTAGTGATTGGGATGTAATTTGAATTTTGAATGTTGATCGTTTCCTGGCTGATGAATGTGATATAATACTCATTGTGCAGGCAGCAGCCTGCCAGGCCAGCTCAAGCATCACCATTCTTACTCTTCAGACTCATTTTTCTCAGTAGAGTGTCGGTCAATTGCATGAGAAAGTCAACATTTCATAAAATGGACTGTGTTAGGTGATTTACAAAACTGTAGGTTAATGTAAGTGCTCTGGTTTATTTAATGGAGGTGAGGCTCAGATACCATGTTTAGGACGTTAGGGTATTTCAAATAGGTTTTCAACTGATGATAGTTCCTGTTCACAAATGATTTACCTTGGTGTGAAAAGCTGAGAATGATTTGTATTGTTAATATGTTTGTAAGATTTAATAATAATTGTACAGAAAAATAGAATCGACTTTGAAGAAATACATACTGCTTTGATGAGTTACATCTTCCAAGATTATGTCTCCAGTTAAACAACTCCAATTTACACATTTATTTTAAACCCCTATTGCAATATATACATATACACAAGCCAAATATATTACAAGAACATGTTTGTAGCATCTATATAAAATGTAACTTTTCATTCTGTCATTTACAAACTGAAATTCTGATTCATTGTAGTTATCATTTAAAGTTCATCTCAGTGTTTATGTTTTATTTTTTATAATTGATACTTTCTCTTCTAAACCTAGTTCCTTTGTATGAAATTTCAAATCATTTACTGCTAACATATCCATATATTACTGTGATTCCCAATGTGTATTCAACTAGATCACAATGTTTGTTGGGGTCAGTTAGTGAGACTCTGGGAAATGCTGAAATATTAATCCTCTGGCTTCCTGCCTTCACTTCCACAGTTTAATGTGCTGAGTAACTGATAGTGAAGGAGTTCAGATGTTGGGGTTTGGTGTATTTTTTTTTTTTTCTGAGAAAGTGTTCAACAGACATTCCAGTTCATCACACATGGCAAGTTTAGAGAGGAAAGAAGAACAGGAAAAGAGAGAGACCTACATAGACTCAGGTGGCAAGTCTTAAAAGGCAATAGTTGTATTTTGCCAGGGCAAGAGATGTTCTTTTATAGTGTTCTTTGATGGCATTATTGTGGAAGTTATTCTTTTATGGTCATACTTGGGTGGTCTTATACGGTGATAATCCTCTCTGTGACCCCTTTGGCTGATAGTGGTTTTTGACTCAACTTAAGATTCCTGGAACCTCCTATAGCAGGTTCAATCCAAGATTCATTAAGTACCATTACCCTTACCAACAGTGTCTGTCCTGGGAGATATTCCATCCTAAACTTTTCTACTTTAAAGTCCATGTGTAGCACAGGACATGAAGTTCAAACTCCTGCATTGACTCTTCACTCTGCCACTGGGATCATGTTAGTCTTGTTTTTGTTTTTTTTTAAATTTTAAGATGTATTATCTATACATAGAAGAACTGGAGTGTCAGCTAGAGGTGCAGGGCTGAGAGGATTCACCAGAGACAGAGAGGGGAGAAGAACAGGCAATTCCAATGAAATACACAGCTAAGGAGGCACCAAGGAGAAAGGAGATGTCTGCTGTGCCATGTGGGTCAGCTCCCTGGTGGTGAAACTGACCTGAGGCCAAAATAGCAGTGATAGCCTGAGACTTAACCCCTATGTCACCAGGGAGGTTCTGATGTTGGTCTCGTTATTCAAACAATTTGTGTTTCAGTCTGTCCATCATGTATGAAATAAGGTGAATGAGAGAAACTACTTTATAGGGTAATTGCATAATATACTCTAATGATAAATTTCAGCCTGTGGAGGTGTCTGCTACATAGACAGACTGTGAAGATACCATCTCACATCCATCCCTTCCTCTTCCTTTCCTGATAGTTAGCAATAAATGGATGTCAAATGCATCTTCAAGTGAAGAAATCTAATTAAATATATGATTTATCCTATGAGCTCTTATGACTATAGTATGCACGTTACCCTCAGATAATTCCAAGTAAAAGGAATGATTTTCCAGCACAAGTTCTGTGTTCTGTTAACACTTCAGGTTTGCCCACGCCTCTGGGTGACTGCAACTGTGTTTTCAATGCTGCAGTCTAATCCCCTCAGGAATTAGAGTACATTTTTCAGAAGAGTCAATTATTATTGATGATTAACAACAATTTTACTGTCCTATATAAATAGTAGAATGTGTTTCATATTTATCAAAATGCTAATGGATAAAAGTCACGTGCAAATCCCAGTGGAAATGGAATGCACAGAGGAGGCTGGGGTCATGAAAATTATGTCAGAATTAAAGACATTGACATGATACAAATTTCAGAGTTAATATTACATTTTGGAATAATAAATAAAAAATAAATAAAAATTACATTTTGGAATAATAAATAATAATAAATTATTTTGGAATAATAAATTTATAAATACATAATAAATTATTAAATAAATAGCAATAATTTATTATTGCTATTTGTAAGTAATTAAAATATAACAGATCTTAAAAATACAAATGTTATTTAAAGCAAACTCAGCACTTAATGGAAATTGTTTTCTCTTCTAGGGTACTTCAAGACCTAAAAATGCTAACAGTAAATGCCTACATGTGTCAAATGGTCGGATAAATACTGGAGATTGCCAAGCTGATGGCTACTGTATCTGTAAGAAGAGACTCCACTAGGATCCGAACAATCCATAAGAAGGAAGAGAGACTGAACATTTTAGGTCTCATATGAGGATGACTTCAACTACGTGAACTCCTTATTTAGCTAAAAATCGGTCACTATTCATTGATATCTGTGTAGTATTGTTTCAATTTGCTTCATATTATTTAACTGTAAAGACACAACACAGTGGTTACATAAGAAATAATAAAAAGGAAAATGTGAAAGGAATTCATTTGGGCTGATTATTACATGAAACCCTCTATGCTGGGCAGAGCTCTTCAGTCATTTTAAGACGCTCTGACACTTGAAAGCAAACCTTGTCAGTGCAGTCACACTTTTGAGACGACAAGAGCATGGTTCCGCACGGCTCCATGGAGACAGGCGGTATCTAAACGTCGTTAGTCGCACGGCGCAGAGCTGGAGAGTGCA
>JAGFMF010012267.1:530699-544681 GCA_019455555.1 Galemys pyrenaicus
CTATCTATCTATCTATCTATCATCTATCTATCTATCTATCTATCTATCATCTATCTATCTATCTATCTATCTATCTATCTATCTATCTATCTATCTATCATCTATCTATCTATCTATCTATCATCTATCTATCTATCTATCATCTATCTATCTATCTATCTATCTATCTATCTATCTATCTATCTATCATCTATCTATCTATCTATCTATCTATCTATCTATCTATCTATCTATCATCTATCTATCTATCTATCATCTATCTATCTATCTATCTATCTATCATCTATCTATCTATCTATCATCTATCTATCTATCTATCTATCTATCTATCTATCTATCATCTATCTATCTATCTATCTATCTATCTATCTATCTGTCTGTCTGTCTGTCTGTCTGTCTAAAACCTGTCATTTTGAACCTGTTTTAATTTTCATAGGGAAAGTATAGACACATGTATTTTAAATAAAAACAATTCTGTGGGTTCCTCAATAATTTTTAGGAGTTGAAAGGAATTCTGACTGAAGGTTTGAGAACTGCTCTTGTAATAAATGCAGTGACTTTCATATCACAGAGCTAACAAATGGGAGGCCTGAGTTCATTTCAGCATGTTGATAAAATAAATTTAAAAGGTTTATCTCTCCCCTGAGCAAACATACAGAGAAATCAAATTAAAAAAAATCACATCTCACTCCATTCAATATTGAGTGAAATAAATGATCCCATTTAAAATTCTGCAATTTCTTCCTCACTAAATAGTCCTCTCATTTTTTATTATTTGAGCCTGAAGTTTCTAAAAAGTGTAGTGAACAGTTTTTGCCAGCTTCGTTTTTACTTCAGTTGAGGGACAGTGCTTTGGAGTTCCTTACTCAGCCATCTTTCTCTGTTAATATTTGAATGGAACAAGCATTATTTACTTTTTATATACAACTGCGAAAGAAATGTATATAGTTTCAGTAAATATGCTATAAATTTTCCTTACTTGAACTGATATATCAAACATATTCATTTAAAATGAATATCTCTATCTATCTATCTATCTATCTATCTATCTATCTATCTATCTATCTATCTATCTATCTATCTAAAACCTGTCATTTTTTGTGTTTCTAGAAAGTGGTGACTAATATATAAGTGTACTGTCTCTCTAGACAACCATGATTAGCACTAAATGCTCTGTTAAATGACTTTAATATTACACAGGAAGTTATATTTTTTAAAGGGAGATACTTATAAGTCAAAAGCAAGAAAATTACATAATGTAAAGCATTTGTCAAGGAGCTATAACTGCATTCAATGTCATGAACTCAGTAGATGTTGAAAGTGTGTGAAATAAAACTTGACACAATTGAACAAAGGAATAAGACACAGTCTTGAATAATTCTTGCTGGAGACATTAAAAGCTTCATTTATTAACTAATATTATGAGCATTGAAATAATATTGAAAATTTATAGAGCCCTATCCAATTACATGTTAATGTCAACATTTACACAATATTTTACCCAACAAAAGATGTCACTTTTTTCAAATGTACACAACTTTACTGAGCAAGATCATCATCTGATTTATTAAAAAATTAAATTTCTAAAGTTAAAATGATACCATTTTTCCCAATGATAAATAAATTAACCATAATTAATAAACTGTGTGCACAAATGGATGTGGGCAATTAACTTCTCAGTAAAATTTCCATTACTAATTTTAATTAAATTATCAAACAAAAATCTTCTAAAATATTTTTGTATTTTTACTAAGTGATCACATTATTTCATGACCTCATTTCACAGTGAGTTAATCATTTTAAAATCTTTTTTCATTGCATTATTGAATACATTCATATATTTTATATTTCCCTACTGATTTACAGAATATCAGTGAGAAACTTTGAGTAGTGCTTTTTTCATGTTTTTGTCTTATTTGCACCATTTCCAATTATTAAAATTCCATGTAATAGAATAAGTGCCACATTTACTTTTCAAACATTGGTCTGTAAACCTTCAATCCATCAACAGCACAAGTTGTATCTATTTAAACAGTATTTGTAAATATGACGAATTAAATAGTTGTATCTTCTTATAGTTTGGGTTTTCTTTCTTTGTTTAAATTGAGGTAACATTGGTTACGACACTACATGTGGTTCAGAGGATTTTTTCTCTTTCTTCTTTCTTAAAAGGTTAATAATCTAAATTTTAGTAGTTAAATCTATAACTATATATTCATTCTCTCTTCATGTATATAACAACATGATATTTTCAAGAAATATATTCTAATTATTTATATTTATCAGATATACATATTTACCAAGTTTATTTTCAATACGAAATTAAAATTGAATAGGAAGTTAAATATTTGAGATAAAAATGCTTCTTCCTTTGAAATCTATTCAGTAAAGTTCTCATACTTTCTTATATTAATGGTACTTCATTAGTTGCCCTTTTTCTTTAATTTATTGTGTAGTTTTAAAACAACTATTGGGGGGGCCTCCCTGGTGGTGCAGTGGGTTAAGCAACACACTATGAAGCAAACTGCAGCCACTGCAGCAAGAGTTCGATCCCTGCCGCAGGCCAGGGAGGGGACCCACATGGCGCAGCAGACCTCTTCTGCTGTGCCCGCTGCTCCCCTCAGCAGTGTACTTGAGTTGATCTGCCTGTTCTGCTCCCCGCTCTCTGTGGTGAATCCTCTCACCCCCCCCCACATCTCTGGCCTGTACCCCAGTGCTTGTATGCATAAATAAAATAAATCTTTTAAAAAAATAAAACAGCTATTGGCCTTTTATACACATATTACTTATTTATGTGAATATATTTTCTATTTAATGAGGAGCATGAAATATGTTTATTTTCCAGCAGGTGATGAAGAAGTGGCCTGTATCTGTTAGCTAAAATCTTTAAAAATGTTAAAGAAAAGGGTAAAATAAATATAACTTTAAAATAATCTAAGTTAATGAATGGTAGAAATGTTAAAGTATTTCCCATCACAAAAGAATAAAGAAATTTTGAAAAATTACATTTATTTCAATGGGCATTAGTCATTGATTAGTTTACTGGCCTGTTGGTTTCTTTCTGTGATATGACCAATATGGATGATTCTTGGGAATTGGTGGACAGTCCACTAACAAGAAATGTGGAGGGGTCTGAGACAGGTCACATGGGCACCATCTAGTGATGACACACAGCACCTGCCCTAGACCTGAAGGGTCAGCAAGAAACAACAGAGAGTGCTCAAAGAATAGTTCCAAAATGTTGATTGAATTTAGAATGCAATAAAGTACATTGAAATTAATTAACATATCTAAAGCTATTAATCACTGATAATTATTTACTGATGATGCTAGGACTGAGCGAAGGGGATTGCTCATTCTACAATATGTTGGATAACTGGTGTAACTAAAGATAAGGCTGAAGAAAGGCCCAATCTAGAGGTGATAAGAGCTAAATTGAGCAGCAGTAAGAGCTTCCTGTGTGGTTGCCTCCACATCTCTCTTGTTCTTCAACTCTGTGCTCACCTACCAGAGTCTCTCACAGGAGAGACAAAGCCATCATTAGCCTGTGTATTTATTTCTCTTCTGATCTTCTGTTCTGGTCTCTAATCCCATACTACGGACTCTCAAAGACTTCAAATTCAGCTTTTTAAATAAGAGTTTGCATCGGTTTCTTCCCAGGATAGAGATACATGTTCTTCAAAAGATCAGACATTTTCTTCTAAAAGCCAGGTAATTATAATTTCTCCAGTATTTATTCTATTTCTCAACATATGTTTGTTTAGAATTTTGAGAAATGAGGTTGAAAGAAATTAATAATTTAATCTGTCAAAGACAGATTGTTTATACAATATTATATATTTATCTATTTCTTACAATAATACATGAGTGAATTTTTAAGGAACCTGTATATATTTGTATTGTGTATATATGTGATTTGGAAGAAAAAGAAATAAAAGTATGGTTCACAGAGTAGGAAAAATCACATTTTATTATCACAGCTTATTATTTGCTGTAATATTTCATGACACTTAGAATTGTTAAGTTATATGGAATATGGGTTTAAACATATCTCACACAGAAGTTCAAAATTCAATAGGCTAAGATAAATAATATTCCCACAGGGTGTGTCTTTTGATTATCAGAACTTGGGTTTATTATCTTCCAGTAGAGAAAAAAAAATGACATCAATTCCTTTAAAATTTTCTAAAATGTTATAATGAAGAGAAATGTTTCTAGATTTCATCTTAGCTACTTAGTACAAAAATATTGACTTTGAAGATGAATTTATCATTTTCCATATCAATTTTACTTACTAATGTCTCCACTTACACTCATTGAAAATATACTTTTCTATTCATTTTCTCCTCTTAGTACATTTCAGTAATGAGTGAAAGAACTTACTCAAATGTGCGATTTCACGGTCCATCACAGCCACAGAGAAGACAAGAGCTTAAAACTCGAAAAAAGAAAGGTCCATCTGAATACACCCATGAAGGTAGATGTGCTGACTCCCTTTTCATTTCTGAAATTATATTAATAAAATATACAAAAATGTGCACACTCATGATCACACACATACACAGAATTTAAACACTTATATTTTATATGGCAGGGAAAATGATTAATAGCAAGTATCTTCTAATTTTACTTACTATAGTCTTAACAATATTTAAAACAATATTTATACTAGAAGTGGCCTATAGTGACTAGATTTTTTTTTTGTTCCCAGGAAACAGTTTGTTTGGCAGTTTATGTATTTTCTATCAGATCTGCATAGAAAACTTTATTAATGCAGTTATTAGTAAATAACTGTGGGTAGGTATGTGTATAAATATATATAAAACACATACTTCACCATTATTTATTTTTAAATAATTCTAAGTTTTTCTCAACTTATAAAGTAATTTCACATATGTAAAGCCATACCAAAAGAGCACTACAGGGGAAATTATCTTTTTTTTTCCCAGTGTACAGAATCCTGATGATTAAATGGCATGTTTGAAATTTAGAGTCTCTGGTTGTTGAAGTTTCATTTTTCCCTGGCAGCCCAAAACCTTCTCTCCTCCCTCCCGAGACCAGTGACTGCCAGCTAGTCTACCAAGGAGCTCTGTTTTTTTCTGCCTTTTCTAACTGTGACTTCAGATTCATTCCTCGATGTATATTTCACTAGACACCTACAGCTAAAAAAAAAAATTTACTTCACCTTAATGATTTTGACTTGAGCTAACACACTCAGAACGAGTAATGCATTCAGATTACCTTGTCTTTCCTTATTAATAAGGTGTGAACTGTGTCATGTAGTTTACTACACATGAAACAGAAGCTGCACTCTGGCAAACATTTATAAATAGGTGTCACAAGACACATTCCTCCCTTTCTGCAGATCTTCCTGCTCCATCTTCTTCATGGAGAATCACTGTGGTCGTTCTGGGGATCCTCTGCCTGGCGCTGCTTGCGACTGTTGGATTCTTAGCTACCAAGGGTAAGTCACTGTGCAAAAAAGAATTGCACTATTTTCTACTCACCTAATGAAATCTGTTCCGATAATACATTTTGATTCTCTTTATTCCTAACTTGAGTGTTGTATTCTCAACAACTGAAGATGACTTCTAGTCAAACTGTTGTTCGTTTTAAGTATGTGATGAAACTTACATAAACTTGTTTTCATGTTTGCTTTACCAGAAATATTTCATTCCTCTCCTTGTGAAATAATTTTTGTGTAACTGAGAATTTTGTATACACTGTTAATAAATTGTATTTAATAAAGTGTGCTTAAGTGAACCCATATATGTGAAACATCTATATCTAAACAGACATCTGAGAAAATGTAATTCCTAGTTTTGAATAGTTTCTTGACTTTTGCTGGATGTTATTGACATATGATACACTAATGAAAAGTTGGATCATGTTCCAGAGTTTTCTTCTGACATCAGTTGCTGTCTGAGCTCTCATACTCATATTGTAGTTTGATTCTTATATTTATGTCTCTATTACATTGAGTTCTGCAGTGCAAGTGATGTTTCATCAGTCAGTTTTGTGTTTCCTTTTTTTTCTTTTTTTTACCTCTTTATTTATATATATTTGATATCACTTGTACTCCCATGGAATTCCCAAAACCATTTCACCAGTGCACCATCACCTTGTTAGAGGGAATGGCCATCCTGAAGGGATTACACAAATAGCTTTATGGGCTCCAACCCCCATTCCAGACCAATAATTTCCCAAAACCACAAATCCTATAAGGTGATTATGGTACAGCAGGTCACTGGGACCTGAGGGTAAAGTTCAACAGCCAGGCTGTGTATAAAACCAGACTTGTGGCCTTGGGGTTCTCTACCTTCAGAGACTGCTGTTAATGTGCCATTGAGTTCCAGTTCAAAGGAACTAGTAAAACATTTACAGATTTATCTCCCTCTCTTTTCCTTGTAATATTCATTACTTTATTTCCCCTTCTTTAGAAATAAAACCCTTTAGAACATTTGTCTTGTGTGCCTGCATTAGTGCTTATTATAAGCACCTTTTAAGCACACAAGCAAAAACCCAGTCAGGCAAAAACATTTTATATTAGGGTTACCCTGTTTCTTGTGCTCTTTCTGCCTTCATCCCAGTCCCTATGTCTCCTGCCCTGAAAAAGTGCCTCTGATTTGTCTTTGTCTTTTAGTTCTTGTTGTGTTGATTTTTTAAAAAAATATTGTTCTTTTCCTTGAGCCTTTTTTTTTTGGTTCCTTTATATTACTCTTAAAAGTGAAACCATCTGTTTTAATATAGTCTCTAGTACAAAGGTTGTCCAGTTATTTTTCTCTTTGGCTTTAAATATGATCTTTCTTCCTCAGGGACTCAAAGACCATTAAATGGAGAACAACATCAAGGAAATGCCTCATTCATCAAGGGAGAATATAAAACAGGTAAATTTGAAATCTCTGAGCCATAATATTATTTGCAGGAGAAAGAAAAGAATTCACTAGTGTCAGTTATGTTGCTTGAATCATACAACTAAGTACAGTTAGGAGCAAAAGCAGATGTGAGTGGGATCTACTCATAGCACAGCACTTCTCAGACAGTCAAGGTACTGATGAGAGATTAGCAAATGTAGATGTCTCATTGGTTTTATTACATAATTCAAGAGCTGGGCAGTGTCCTGCCTAGGAAGTGCCTGCAAGGGTTTCCCCGAAGTGGGGGGTCTTTAAATACAGATGGATGGTGGGATCGATCCGGTGTTGGTAAAAAGCAAGATTATTTCAGGTGAAGACACTGTCCTGCAGGGAAGGCAGAGAACACTCACCCAGATGCCTCTCTATGCTGAGCGGGTCCCCAGATCTGAGGGTTCAGAACAGAACATTTGGATGAGAATGAAAATTGTAATTAGATAAATATTAAAGCATGGTGGGATCCTACATGAAGGACTCCATTTGGGTCCTGTGCTTTAAACACTTTTAACAAGTATATAGACTTATATTGGTTTGCTTTTAGGAGAATTTTTTAACTTTGCGGTAAAAATACTTTGTTCCCTGTAGGCATTCTTATAAATCATCTTGAAGAGCAAAAACTTTCAATGTGATGAATTACAATTGTAAAATAAGCAAACACCAAGTTTAAGTGCATAGAATAAAGTGTAAAACAAGATGTTTTATTGGCAGAGGGCAGATTTGCTTTATTACTGGCTGTGGCTTGCACTGACAGAGACATTCAGCTCCAGTCTGTCTTTTGTGACAGTTTTGAGATATCCCACTTGTTCAACCAGCTGGCATCAGCATGGAGGAAACTGCTACTTTTTCTCAAAAATCAAGTTTACTTGGAAACAATGTCATAACCAATGCTCTGGTCTAAATTCAAGCTTTGTCAAGGTGGAAGCTGAAGGAGATATGGTAAGGATAAGTTTTCTTTCTTAAATTTTAGTGTGCTTTGTGTCAGAAAATTACAAAAAAACCGACAGTAACACAAGACTCAGGTTCATCTTAAGCATTTTCTACATGGCAGTCACAGGATCTTTACATCTTGACTGTAATGGTGAATGTTGACTTTAATAATATTGAGGGACTTTTTCCGACTCTTATTATAAAGCCCAATCCTGTGTTTCAGTTGACGTTACCCTGATTCTCCCCTGTCATCCCAGCTGCCTCTGCCATGAGGCCCCAGCACAGCTCCAGAGCAGCCTGCCCGGGGCTCTCGTCATGAGCTTCTGTGCATCCCTGGAGGACCCTGTGTGCCTCCACCTCTTTGTCCCTCAGATTGTTGTTTCTTGTGCCTGTCACATTTTATCTTCTCCAGCTCTCTCCCCGAAATCCATCTCTTGCCTAATGCATGCTCTGTTTTTCAGATCCGACTTACAACACAATCTGTTGAAAACACTCTGGGCTCACTGTGACCTGTTAAAACTGCTACTATTTCTTCTCCTTGAGTCTGCATTTATAATATTGTGAAATAATCACTAATAATTACTTAGGTTAATGAATGTTGTTCTGTTTTTTTCAGTGTCTAAATGACTACACCTAGTAGGCTTATTGTTCATTTTCCACAACCCATAGCTAGAGAATATGGCTAAAATATAATATAGGCAAAAACAATTATTCATGAGTAAGTCATCAGCAATCAGCAATCAAATACTTCTAAGTACACCAAGGCTCATCCCTCCAATTCTTTGCATATGATCAGTCTGCCGAGAAGTTGATCAATGAAAGAATTGTATTTAGACAATTATACTCCAATTTCTCAGGCAAAGTTTGACTTTATGATTTATTTTACTGTCTCTGCAGAATTTTTTAATGCACCTTTCAAAGATGCAGTGTGGCCTGGATCAGCAGATATTCTTCATCAGCTTGTACTACAAAAGCACACAGAAGAAGTGGGTGTGGCTCAGTGGCACCCCTTTTACCCTGCACAAGTAAGTGTCCTGCTGTTTTAAAACCCCAGACCAGAAGTATCTTATTTTCTTCCAAATCTCAATACTTACGGTGCATGTGGGGCAGATTAGATTACAGAAGAGATGTAGTCACAATAAATCCTGCAGGAAAAGACTGGATAAATGGACAGAAGTGAAGGTTACTCTACTCGGTTGAATATTTACTTTCAGAACTCACTTAATTGTTCATTAGTGCTGACTGAAGCATCACCATCCTGTGGTACATTATAATTATTTGAATAAAGATGTGCAAATTTCAAGAGCTGTCACTTTAATGTTAAAGTTTTTTGGACTCCAAGACAGTGCTCATGAGGAAGTATTTGGGGCAATTTTCTGCTCTTGAGGTCTCACCCACTGCTTCCCACAAACCATATTTGTGTCCATATTTGTTATAAGCCATACAATGGTCGCTTAAAGGAACAGAAATGTGTTCTCTCGGAGTTTAGAAAGCAGAGACGTGAACTCAAGTTATTGATTGATTTGGTTCCTTCGGAAGTCCCTTTCTCTTGAGGGAGTTACCTGAAAAAGTTTAGGGACAAAACTGGTTGTTATTGATGATGGACATCTATTTGTTATATGGTATACTCTGTACAAATGATCAAAACACTAGCATGTGAAGTAGAAACAGTAAACCTGAGTGAAAGTGGAATATACTAGTGGAATATACTCAGCAGCCAGACAGCCGCTGCTGGTGACTCTGGGCGTACCCCAATGTCCACCTCCAGCCTCACATCGCTGCTGCTTGCTCCTCCCTGAGTCCATTTCCCTCTCACAAGGACACTCTCAGTGGCTATAAGTCAAAATCCAATAAGATGTCATCCTGATCTACCTGAATTACCTCTACCAAGAGACTCTACAGACAACATCACATTCTGAGGGTCTTGGGTGATACACATTTTAGGGGACATTATTCAGATCATCACATACTTTCGCAGAAATATTGCTGGACCTCAAGTCAGATGATTTTTAGGTGAGGGAAGGGGAAGTATACAACAAAAGTATTCAGAAATTTCAGGAAATAATTGAGGAATTATGAAACATAGTATTGTTTGATATCATTGTGCTGTTTGACCTACCTCAATTAAATATGTGACTATTTTCACTATGGCTTAGATAGCCTGAGCTTCTTCATGCGTTGTATAATCAGGCCATGGACAGTTGAATGTGGTAGTGCGGGGAAGAAAGGTTACAATTACTAGTGATACAATTTAGCCAAGTGAAGGATTTGAAAATGAAAAATAAAGTTCTAAGTAACAGAAAAAATGCAATACCTTATAAAGCTTTCCTTTAAAAGGACACCTTTCCTAAAAGGACACCTTTTTAATCTACAATTACTTTTGCATGACACTTACCACCTTATTACCAGACCATGCACACAGTAGTATCTGAGACTTGAAATAATTCAATCAGACCGAATATTTACGGAACCAGTATCTCAGCATAGGACCCATGGACACGCCGTGGCTTACACTATGGTGGACAGTTCCTGATTAAATGGGAAATATTTGTTGGAAACACATTTACAAAACTGAGTGATTGTTGTGCAGCAAAAACCATGCATTTTGAAAACAGAAATTTTAATAGATGTAGAGTGGTGTTATTCAAAATTATGTATCTCTAATCTTTGATTTTAATTTAAACATTACTCATGCCCCCTGCTAAAATGCACAAATTACAAAAAATGTCTGTAACAATCACATAAAAGATGAAATTTACCATTCCACCCTTACAAACTAAGAATGGGACTCATTATATTTATTATTTAAAAAGTCCTACTCCATTTTCAGTTTTACATCTTTGCTTTGCAATTGGTACTTTCTATTTTATTGATTCCTCGTTTCAATTTATGTAATGTCAGCTCCATGTGATTCCCTATTTGATGTCCCATGAGAATCCCAATGTGGCCAACAGGTTGTCACCACGTTTGTAACAGTCAGTTAGGAGACTCTGGGCAAAGCTGAACTGTCAACACCCTGGTTCCCTTCTCTCTGCCACAGTTTAATGTGGTGCTGTCATCCTACGTTTGCTCCTTCTTACTATTCTCCCTCGAATAAGAATAAATAAATGTCCATTAAATCTCAAATATAGAAATCCAATTTTATAATATATACTTTTATATTTTAACATATACTATATATTAAATATATTTTATATTTATATACTATATATTTTGATATATAATAGATAAAATTTATAATTTTAAAGTATATAAATTCTCTGTGAAAACTCATGAATATATGTGCTGATTTCCTTCCAAGATTTCCACATTTAAAAGATGACGTTCCAACAAGGGCTCTGTGCTGAATTAAAACCTCACATTACCTGTACTCCTGTCACTGCAGGTTCATTTCCGATGCAGCACCTGCATATTGTAATTTGTGGTCCTTGAGAATCGTAGTATATTAGCACAGGAGTTTTCCTGAACACTCCGGTCCCCACTCATATGGTTAAATACTTGATCACTTGTAATGATCACTCTACTTACTCGTATGAGGCCCTGATCTTTACTTTTGAAAGGGCAGCTAAACTTTTCAGAAGAGAAGCAATTGTTGCTGATAATTAACAGCAGCTTTTTGTACTATCTAAACAGTAGGGTTTGTTTTGTGCTCATTACTGTGCTACTGTGTAAAGGTGACCTGCGAACCCCAGTGAAATCGGGAAACACTTTAGACACGCCTGAGGTCGTGGAGATCACAGTGAGAAGTAAAGACGTGCCAGCATGCCATTTCCAGATTTAACTTAAACTTTGGATGACAGAATCCATTTATTATTTGCATTGTTGACAATTAGGAAGGCGTCATTTCTGTTTCTTAGTAACTTTATCAGAATATGATAGCTCATAAAATTATAAAGTCATATAAAGTGAGTTTAGAATGTAATGGAATTATTTCCTCTCCTAGGATAAAAATTCCCAGATTCAAGGATTTTAGCAATAAATGCATGCATATAAAATATGGCCAGTTAGAGGCTGAAGATTGCGATGAGGCAAGCGGCTACTGTATCTGCTGGAGGACAGCACGTGTAGAATGACAAACACATGGGAAACCAGAGGAAGAGAACAGCTAAGATTTCCCACGACGGTGACTTCAACTATGTGAACTCTTGATTTAGGTAAAGTCGGTGTCAATAGTCCATGCATTATTCTTTAATTTAAATTCATCATCTCTAAATGAAAATAAATGTAAGAAACACCCATTAGTCTTAAGAAATAATACAAATAAAGGACTGCGGAGACCCTTTTGGGACAGAAACAGTAAAGGGAACCCTGGCAGCCTGCGAGAGGCGGGAGCACTGGTGGATGTTCAGATCTTCTGGTACTTTCAAGGGGACCCGTCGCTGTGGCGTCATGCTCCGAGGGGGTTAACCACGGTTCAGCCCCTCTTTGTCTTATGAGGGCTCTCCCTGCCCGGGTCTGCTCTAGCCCGAGCACTGCGAGGCGCTTGAGCAGATCAAAGGCCCTTGCTGCTCGTGGGCTTGTCTGCTGGGGAGGTCACACTAGCAACAATCCCATAATGCTCACTGCAGATAAGACACGCTCTCACACGTGGGGAAGGGCAGTGTGAGCTACGGAAGTCCCGGTCTAGACGCTCGGGTAGGTAGGACGCTCCTGTACAGTTACAGTGGTGGGGAGGTCTGAGAAATGAGTGAGTTTGTGAAGACACGGGCCTGAGTCCAGGAGTAAGAGTCTGCTGAGTGAGCAGCAGCAGCCAGGGCAGAGGCCTTGTCTGGAGTGAAGATTGGGGCGCTGGAATCCAGATTTGGGGTGGTGGTGGAAACATTCTGATACAGTCCTGGAAAAGACAGAAAAAGCAGCTTGAAGACTGTGAGCCGGACCCTGACGCCCTCAGGTCACTCTCAGTCCTCAGAGTCCCCAAACTGACCGGGCCAGAGGAGCCCCCTGCCCCTCCCCTACGGTCACACTTGGGTGCCAGATGCCAGGGACCCGGGCACGGAGCCTGCTGCGGACGCCGAGAAGCCAGAACCTCTGACACAAATGTGGCCAAATAGAACTTGTTTATAGACGGGGACCTAATAGCACACATTTGTAATCATAAGCATTTCAGAAAACCCAGCTTTTATAATTTTTCAGAGTTGTAGGCCTGATGGTAATGGAGGTGTTGAGAAATGATGACTAACACACACACATGCACACACAGATTCCAAAATATACGAAATCACACTTAACGATACAGCAGAGGTGGTATGTCAGAGAAAAAGGTTTCACGCGTGACCGCAGTTCTGTTTGCTTATTTAAGTGTTTGGCACACTTTTAGACTGGAACACGCTTGAAAACCAGCATAGAAGACTGATGTAAGACTTTTACACAGATTATTACATCTCAAAATTGTTAACACACTGTCATATTTTATATATCTTCCTCGGTCTGTCTGTCCTTTTGTCTGTCTGTCTGTCTACCTACCTACTTACTTATGTGCATATCTATGTAGCTCCCTCCCTACCTGTGTGGTGACAGCGTGGGGATGTCTAAATTCATCGCCCTCACTGAATGAGAGATCAGTACAGGAGTTAGGCAAGTTCCCAGCACTGATGAGTTTTCACTGAACTGAGGCATCTTGCTGTTCTTAAGGTGATCTTTCACTCCCTGGTCTTGCCTTCCTGCCTACAGTTTACCAGCAGCTACTGACTGTAGAGCTTTGCAGTGTGGGGTTTTCCCTAAATGTCAAGAAGCTGGCTCAGCACCATGTAGTCAAAAACCCCGAGCTTTAGACATCAAGTGACCAGCATGTCGCTTTGATGTGTAAGACAGGTTGGAGAGCCCACAGTGCACCCACACTTGGCCACAGAGAGCCTGCTCTGTGCATGGCACAGCCAGAGCGCAGCGGCCAGCTCTGCAGCTCCTAGCGTGGTTCTCGCTCTGTCGCTGTGATCGGCTGGCTGTGACAAGGGACTGCAGCAAGGGCCAATGTGACAGTCTTGGTACAAGCTGTATTTTCTAGCTGGCTCTATCCTCCCTGCCTGCATACACAACCAGAGAAAGCACTTTTTTTTTTTAAAGATTTATTTATTTATGCATACAAGCACTGGGGCACAGACCAGAGGTGTGGGGGGGTGAGAGGATTCACCACAGAGAGCAGGGAGC
>JAGFMF010012267.1:544746-556064 GCA_019455555.1 Galemys pyrenaicus
CCCCCCCCTGGCCGGCAGCAGGGATCGAACTTGTGCTGCAGTGGCTGCGATTTGCTTCGTAGTGCGTTGCTTAACCCACTGTGCCACCAGGGGAGGCCCGAGAAAGCACTTTTTATCCAAACTATATTCACCAACTAGGTCTCCGTTATTTGGATGCTTCTGTTTCTGTGCAGACGCCTCACTTTATAAAACAGCTATAAAGAGAAGTCAAGTTCCAAGATCCCAGCGGATGCATTGCTTTCTGTCTTCCCACGGCGTCTGAATGAGCTCTTCCTGAACATGAACCAGAATGGACTGTCACTGTGGTTTTGGTGTTGATCTGTTTATAGCTCTTGATGGAAAGCAGTTTTCTTGGTATTTTTAACTTCATGAAAAAAGGAAACTTCCTTGGGTTAGTCTATGTGCAGTATCCCTGATTGAAATTGTAACAGCCCCTTAACATTGCAATTGTAAACTGTTAGCATATTTGTTAAACAATGTAGTATCCTAAATTTGGAATATAATTTCAACTATAATTGATGACAGAGATGCAGTGTAAATAATGTGTTGAAAAAGAGCTGAAAACCAGCTGTCAACCAGTGACAAATTTCGCCTCATTGATCTGGCGCTACAAGGGAGCACCTCTGTCCTTAGCAGGGTGGGGAGACCTGAAGGGATCAGCGGACTCTTAGAAAGCTCTCTGGGGGGCCCAGTGAACTTTGGACGCTGGCTACTGGGTTTAGAATGTCAGGAGCTGTCACTCTGGGGCAAGGATATTCAAGTGAGGCCGATTTGAGAGTGATTTCATAGATCTTGCATATTTTGGAGCTTTACATTAAAGAAAGTATTGCATTGAGCAGAATTCTTGGTGCTATAAATGTCCACATCTGTGAAACAGTGGAAGTGAAAATTCTTCATTAGGAAGATAAAACACACACATTTAGTATAATAGAGGCTGTAATGTGTATTCATAATATTAAAATTCTCTCCTAATGGACTAAATTATTAAAGTAAAATCTGGTAAGCAAAGGATTAAATCATTTATCTTGCCTTTAGCAATCACACTTCAGAGTGACAAAATCAATGATGTTAATGTTTTTTCTAGACTATGAAAGCACAGGTATGTGATGATAATTTCATCATTTTACATGTTATAAAATTGCTTTAACTGTAAGCATACATGTATACACACAAGCAAATGGATGTATGTAAAGCTGGTGAAATCTGAATATACTCATGGAAATAGCACTGTGCTCTGGGTATGTAGGATATTTCTGTTGGAGAAAATTGAATAAATGGTGCAAGGGAGCTCCCTGTACTGTATTATTGATGCTACTTTCTGTCAGTCTATTTTGACATCAAAATAAAAAGTGAAAGGGGAATTAGCCAGGAAGTAGCTGGGAAGTAGCCAGAAGAAAGGGCCTTTATTCTATGATAATGGCTCTACTTTATGCTTCAACTGCTTTTCAGTGTGGGTCATACATTTCATTTAAAAGGATTAGAAGAGAGGACATGGTTGTTGAACTTCTTTGTTTTATTGGGGCTTTCGTGTGAGCACACATGTGACCTGTTTCTAACATCCACACTCCACGTGCCACTTACCTTGCAGAATCATGCTGACATTTCAGTTTAGGACGGGGTCTCTCTTCATTTCTTCCAAACGTGTCTCTCCTTCCTCTGTGACACTGTCTGGTCCTGAGTGGGTTGGGAGGAGGTCACCTTCCCCTCTGTACTAATGAAGCAAAGTGTCCATGCAGAGCTACAGTATCTGTGGTTTAAACTTCCAGGGCATTTCAGTGTGCAGTGGAGATGAATCAGCATGCTTTCACAAGTGGTACTGAAGGTTTCCTTTGGGGGCCACTGAAAAATACTTCAAAAGTAATGTGAACATTTAATTTAATTGTTAGACATTGAAGTTTTGAACAAATATGTAATTCTTGTGCTCTATTCTGAATATAGAATAAGTTTTATATCATATAAAATTATAGAAATTTTATAAAATTCAAGTTTTTAGAAAGTATATATAACATTTAGGAAAATGTATATTAAATTAAATCAGTAATAATTATATCACTATAGATACTCATGTTTCTGCAAAAATGAATTCAATTCCTGAATAGAAGACTAATAAATATGTATCCACTGCTCTTGCCTTGTGATATTTCATTTAAGAGACTTAAGAAGTTCATATTTTGTCCATCATGAAAAAGGAAATTTTCTTGTGTCTTTCTCTGCTCTATATCCCTGATTGAAATTGTAACAGACCTTTAATATTGTAACTGTAAAATGCTAGCTGACTTGTTAAACAATGGAGTATCCTAAGTTTTTGTAAAGAATTTCAACTCTATTGGTAATGGAGATCAAATATAAATAATGTGTTGATTAAGTACCGAAAACAGCCTGACAGCCAGTGGGAAATGTTTTCTCAGTTGTGTGGAGCTGCAAGTGATCCAAAGCATGCAAAAGCATTGTAATTCGAATGTTGGTTTTGATGTGGATTACAATGTCATCTTCCCCTTGTTTTATTTAACAGCTATGTGGAGTTACATGAATCTGATAATTTTAAGTCATTTGCATCATTTGTTTTGTTTTTTTTTTTTTAAAGATTTATTTATTTATGCATACAAGCTCTGGGGTACAGGCCAGAAGTGTGGGGGGTGAGAGAATTCACCACAGACAGAGAGGGGAGCAGAACAGGCAGATCAACGTAAGTACGCTGCTGAGGGGAGCAGCGGGCACAGCAGGAGAGGTCTGCTGCACCATGTGGGTCCCCCCCTGGCCGGCAGCAGGGATCGAACTCATGCTGCAGTGGCTGCGATTTGCTTCATAGTGTGTTGCTTAACCCGCTGCGCCACCAGGGAGGCCCTGCATCATTTGTTTTGAAATGATGCCATTTGTCACACTTCTGCAACTTTAAACAGAACCACCTTCGAAGTCTGAGCATAAAGTTAGTGCCTCCTCTGAGGAAGAAGGTCTTGCTCTGGCTCTAGGCGACCCTCCCCGGGCTCTCCAGCTACAGGCTGGACCAGCGCTCCCCACAAAGCGCCATGGCTCGGTGCCAGCAGGTGGGGGTCTCTGTTCCTTGGGAAGGGAACACTGCTCCTGGCATTTCTGTTCTGAACTTCCCTCAGATGAGGGCGGGGAAGGGGGATTGCTGATGTATAGTCTATAAATGAAAGGAAGGAAGGAAAAGAGGGCGGGAGGAAGGGAGGGAGGTAGGGGAATGTAGAAAGATGAGTATCACGGGATTATTTTCTTACTAAAAGAGAACATGGGGCCTCTCTGGTGGAGCAGCGCGTTGAACGCCACACTGTGAAGCATCAGCGATAGTGCAGCACGAGTTCGATCCCCGACCAGGGAATGACCCACATGGTGCAGTAAACCTCTCCTGTCTCCCCGCTGCTCCCCTCAGCAGTGGATTTCAGTGGATCTGCTTTTTCTTCTCCCCACTCAGTCTCTGGGGAATCCTCTCATCCCCCCACCTCTGGTCTGCACTCCAGCTCTTGTATGCATAAATAAATAAAATCCTAAAAACAATAAAATAAAAGTGAACCCTCACTTTGGAGCGTGAGCCTCAATGGCTGCCTCTGCAGGCACGTGTGCAGTTTCCTCAGAATCCGAGATGCCCTGACTTGTGGGAGCAAAAACGAGTGTGTGAATCTTTGTGTCTCTGGACCGCAGCGTTGGGTCACTTTATATAACTGAGTTCACTTCTCCCGGCTTCATCAATGTTCTGGCAGCTTCGATGGGCTCAGAGTCACGTGGCACCTGCTTGTGGAGGCGCCACGCTCTTTCCCCCGTGTGATAAGTGCTTGAGAGTTTTGTGGGTGTTTTCTCTTTGAGCGTAACCTTAGATATGACATCATTCATCCATGTTTCATAGTGAAAGTCAAGCTCGGCTTGTGAAATGCGAGAAAAGAAAAGAAAGAAAACAGAATGATAATTATTCTTCTCCATCAGGTTTACCCCAGTTGGCCCCAAGCATGAAAGTGTCTGTGTGTCCAGATTTCAGACCTGTGTGTATTTGTAGACACACACACACACACACTTTCTTTTTCCACATTATCATCATCAGTCTCTACACTGTAGGGAAGTGGGAGTGTTACAAAATGAGCCATTATAATGTAAGATGTATAATCTCTTCACAGTTTTCTTAGGGAGAATTCAAATCTATTCTGACAAGAAAAGGAACTTCTTGAATTTTAACACCTCGGGATCATTCCCATCTGCCTAAGACTGAATTGTATCAATGTGCATTTTATTTTATTGTAATAAGCATTGTATACATTTTAAACTAAATATATTTTTTTATAAAATTTAAGGTTCGCTTGAAACATAATTATCAAAAAAGAGTTTTATAAAGCACCCTGATTTTAATGTATTTTATGAAACCCAATTTGAGTCTCTCTCGTTTTGAAGTCATGCGTCCCAGTGATTGCTTCAAGGTTTCCCAAGGAAACTTTCTTAAATGTGGGGATTAGACTTAGCACTTTGTCTTTTTCTCTTTGATGTTCTTGCTCCTCATTAAAGAAAACTGTTACCATTTCCCCCTGATGAATCCAGAGAACACGTTTCCTAAGTGTCATGTGTCATATAGTATAAAACTTATGATAATGTCACTAACATCTCAGAAAACTTGAATTGGTGATGTTATTTTGATCCTAACTGTATGTTACAAGCACTAAGAACACAGAGAGCTGCACACGATCTGATTCACATTTTCACCAAACAATGTGCTGATGTGGAGTAAAAAAAAAAATTCATTTCTTTCTTAAGGGATAAGAACAAAATGTATCACACTGAAACAATTTCATTTTTCAATAAGGTGAGAATTAGGACTACTATTATTTATCTGATAATAGATGCAGATTACAAATACCACCTTTCAAATAATTAAGTGAGTTATAAAAATTATTCTTGTTGGAGTCTTATGCTTTTTGGACAAAAGCCTATTTCGTTTCCAAATCTAACTACGTATTTGTTAAAAATTCACAGTTTAGAAAAAATTGGTGGAAAAATCCATAATTCTATTGTTTGTTCTCACTTTGCTACGTTTCTAAGGTGTTACTGATACCATTTCTGTTTTGGTACATCTATCATTTTATGCTGTAAAAGTATAAATAGAGAAGTTATTTTCTGGCCCAGAATGCATCTTGGAAGTTCTTTGTGTCAGGAAGTCAAAGTTCAGAAATATTCATTTTGCCTTATCAATAGGGCTCCATCAAGTTACCAGCTTACAAAGGTCATTGTTGATGTGTGTGCTGACTTCAGCTGTGCTCAAGGTCAAAGTCCAGAGGGAAGGGACCACCGGAGTCCAGTGTTGAGGTACTGAGGCCAATGTGAAGGAGACACCGAGTGTGGGCTCAGCCAGCTGAGGCTGTGCCAGTGCACGTGTGTGTGAGAGTGTGTCTGTGAGTGTGTGAGCATGTACATGGGACAGTGATGGGGCATCACTGTCCTCTTTTTATCCGACTTCCCTAGCTGAGTCAAACTTAGAGGTGGAGCTCACAGAGCAGAATAAGACATGGAAATGCTGACCACTCTGTGCTGGAGAAAGTAAAAATTCACAAACCACACAGATGTGGAGAGAAGGCTTGATTTAGAATAAATTGTGTGAATCTGTGGGGAAAGGCTACAGTTTCAACTATAAGTCTCCTCGACGATTTCCTTAGTCCCATCCGCCTTCTGTTTCTCTCTGGAAAAAGAGTTTATTTATGTATCTTTCATTAAGTCAGTTTCATAAATAGTCTAAACTATGCTAAGAGCTTTATTTACTTTTTTTAAAAAAAAGATTTATTTACTTATGCATGCAAGAGTTGGGGTACAGGCCAGCAGTGCCGGGGAAGAGAGAGGAAGCCCCAGAGACAGAGTGGGGCGCAGAACAGGCAGACTGACTGGAACACACTGCTGAGGGGCGCAGCCTGCGAGGCAGGAGAGGTCTGCTGTGCCCTGTGGGTCACTCCCTGGCTGGGGATTGAACTCACACTGCAGTGGCTGCAGATGCTTCCTGTGCTAAGTGCTTTAGCCAGTATTTATCACATATAAATGATGACTTTCTTAATAAAAGAGGAAACTTTTACACGTGGAATTTTATTACACTAATCACATACTTAGGCTTCCCCATGTTCCTCCTGTTTCCCAAATATCTTTTATTTTTTATTTTTTTTTTTAATTTTTTTTTCTTTTTTTTTTTTATTAGTTATATTTGACATCATTTGTAGTCCCCAGGGGGTACCCACCACCATTTCACCCGTGCACCATCACCTCAGTCCCTTGTGCACCCTCTGGCATCTTCCCCGTCTTTGCCAAATATCTTTTAAAACTTATTTTGATATTTAGACTTTTAAAAAGCTCAACTCACAAGTCACACTGCCCTTTTACCATAACAAAGGGAGGCGTTGGCAGGTCAGTGAGAATTTCCTGTATGTGGTTCTGGAACACTTAGAAGCTGGTGATATTCTGCTTCTGGTTCACACCGTCCATCCATCCTCACCAGAGAGAACACTGCTTGAAACACACCGTGTCTCTTTCTTTTAAGCTTCTCGCTCACAAACTCAAGACTGCTCAGCCTGCAGCTCAGTCCATGACCTGACTCGGACCTTGGACCTCTGGAACAAGCACTGGAGCCTTCCTCATCTGGACCGCAGCGTCCTCCTCATGGCAGGTACGTGCAGAAACTAAAAGCAGCCTGAAGGTACGTAATGGATACTGCTAACGTCAGGACAGGACTGGAAAAAAAGTGAGTTCATTGTTTCTTTTTCATATATCAATGCTTTCCCCTTAGTTTTGTTTTCATGATTCTTGATTCCACCACCTAAATCATTCTCTGAAAGTTTTCAAACACTTTACAAGGCTGGCTTCTGACAGGGAGAGCACTGACTGCTCATAGGACTGATTCACCAGGTCAAATTATGAGCAACGCAGTTTGAGCATAAGGAAATGTAGGCCAGAAAGAAAAGGAGAAATATCGGATGGTGTCACATGTAGGAGGAGTGTAGAGGAAAAAAATGAGAGATTAAGGGGAAAAATAAAAAATCAAAATCAACAGACAACTATAAATCTGAGACACTCCCAAGGGGAGGAGGAGAAAGAATAAAATGGGTGGGAAGAGCACAGGGACTGTGGTGATGTGCATGGGCGAGCTGGGGGTGGGAGTTTCACGGGGCTGAGAAAGATACACCGTACACAAATGAAAAATAATGTAAAATATACATATATATTTAAAATTTAAAAATATCTGAAGCATAATAAAGAAATTGCTCTTTCTATATTGGATTATAAAACTATGAACATTAACACAGAAGAGTCAGACCATAAAGCAGCCTTTCAAAGGACAGAGGAAATTTAAATTTCTGCTTTCTTGGTATCTTATAGTGTGCTTTTCCCATGTAACACCACACTCAGCTTATGTAAGGGGCTAGAAACAAGCACTCAGGTCCTCACTCAACTCTATGTTTTGCAGCTGACATACTGAAGACATTCCAAACATCCAGGTTACCTGACCTGGATTCAAAATTGAGATAATTCTGTATTTAGCAGTCACCTGACGTGATAACATGAACGATGCTGTATGACAGTGTGAGAGGTACCCAGGGCTATTATCAACTCATGGCTAGTAACTTTATAAGAGTTTAGTCAGAATCATGCACATATTTGCACTATATATTTTAACTGAATGTGAGACATAGTATGGTGATTATAAACATCTCACATTTAATATTTTTATTTTAATAATCATCGTTATGAAGTAATGCATGCTTTAAAAAATTGAGAGTACAGAAAAGAAAGGTTAAGAAACAACTGTTTCTCACCATCAGATATAATCAGTGCTTTGTAAGCCCCTACACAGTATTTTTCAGATGATCTGTTATACTTAGCAACTGAAAAACATTATTGGTTACTAGGAGTTGGTTATACTTTTCACCCACATTTTCAGGTCAATAAGCTTATTCTTTTTTTGGTAATATTTCATGAGTATTTCTCTAATTCAATGACCTATTTTTAAGACTAAAAAAAATGGAGAGATTCCAAATGTCAGTGACAGTGCTTGTGAGTTAAATATTCGCCACTTAGGTTTGACATCCACAGTCACCCCGACTAGTAGTTTAGCACACTGGGCTGTTGCTGACACCATTCTTGGGAGTGTGCGGAGTCTTCTAAGAGTCAGATGTTTGAGGGGAAATTCCTCTAGGAAAGTGATTCTGGGGATGAGGAAATGCAGTGACTAGTACATAGTGGTTGCTTTTAGTGATCTTTTAAAGCATGTAAAATAAATGTTGGTCCGCAGGGTGTCTCACATGACACTTTGGGGAACATCTGCTCATCCCAAGTCCAAGGTGTCCAAATCTTTCTTCCCCGTAGGACGTCTCCAGGGTGATGAGCAGCCGACATCACTCCCCAGGGATCGCGCTGAGGCAGGAAGTCCCAGGAATGTGATTCACACAATGACAGGATCCATTACATGAAAGATTCTGCGACTAGACAACTCATTTTATTTCTGAGATGTTACTAGCTTTGGTACCTTGAATAAATAATATCATTAATGAGCTCTATTTTTTCTCATCTGCCTAAACAGAATCATATCTCTTGTGACAATTGTTGAGAAAAAAATAAAAGTAAATGTTTGCTATAAAGACAAAAACATAACTCTGTGTCTGATCACCTCTACTGTAGAATCTCTCAAGTTTATGCCAACAAATAAATACCTGGTAAATTAAGTTAATGACATTCATTTGGCAAAAAGAAAAAGTGTGGATAATCTCACAGAAGAACAGATTTTGTCTTCAGTTTCCTGTGGGTTGTCTTCATATTTCCGGTGTTTCATGGCAAGACGATGGGGCTACCAAACCAAAAATCTTTTTTTCTGTTCTCTTGTGCTTGTTTCTGTCTTTGAGATCTTTAGCTCCTGTTTTCCCCTGAGTCATTACCCTCCCTTTCTTTCTTACAGGGCCTTGCACCTGGAGGTGGATTTCTGTGATCTTAGGAGTAACGTGCCTTTTGTTGATGGCTACCTTGGGAGTTGTGTGGAAAATTTGTAAGTTTTTCTAGCCAAGTATATCAGTTCAAAACGCTGATATAATCACAAAGTTTAAACATTTCATTTAGTAATGGGAATATTTTGTTGTTTCACAAACTTTTAGCTAACAGTTAATTAATTTCTCATCATCTCTTATATAGCCCGTAATTTGAGTGTTGAACCAACAGATTCTCCAGAAACCACACTCGAATCCAAAGAAGGTAGGTTCCATGATTTGTAGTTCCTGACTTGGTAGAGGATGGGTAGAAGCTTCCTGTTTTTTTCAAAGACTCATGATGAAATATCATCATCTAGTTACACATGTTGGCCTACTAACTGTAGGAGAGTCTCATTTCATGGTTTCCTTTCTAAGAATTATTCATTATTATAATATGTATCTTTTGTATATTCAAATAAGGAAGTATTAAATGGAAATTAGCTAGTTTTTTTTACATGAGTGTTAATATTTAAATAATAAAAAATAACCATTATTATATATCCCAGTGAATATCTTCACCTTTGATTCTGCATCTTCCACGACTGAGAATTTAGTGCACATATTTCAACAGTTCTAAGCCCAATTTTTAATGTATTTTACTCAGTGCACTTTAGAAGTTTTCTCAATATCTTCTGAGATTATTTCTCACTTTATTTTACTCTTTTTCCTTCAATTTGTTTCTACCTTTGGAATATGTGTGACATAGAACATTGTGTACATTTAAGACTCAGCAGAAGAAACTTTTTAGACTGCTTCTAGGCCAAGTTTATGCTCAGATAGGTTTTCCAAGAATTTGTTCTTTTTTTTTTTCCAGAAACAAGTTATGTAGGTGTTTCTTGGGGCAGAATTGGGCAATGAAGGCACACCTTAAGTATGGTATTGCAATTATGTGCTTCTAGAATCTGTAAAATGTTTCTAATTTGTCCGATCATATGATTTTCATAATTTTGAATGTTTATTATTTATGAATTTATGCACCTAGCCTTGACACTATAAAGCATCAAGATAAATATTGTAATGGATATTTTGATAAATGTATGTTCAACACTGATTTCGTTTTTTAGAAAATTGTAGGAAAAGAACAATAATTTTTATAGGAGTAAAGAGCATTAACATATAAGAATCTCCAGTGACAAGAGTTGTGCTTTATTTCTTTTCTTAGACACTGAGTGCTGTCCTTGTCAAGACATGTGGATCGGGTACCGCTGCAACTGTTACTACATTTCCAGTGTATCAGACACTTGGGAAGAAAGTCGCAATTTCTGTGCTTTTCAGAACTCCACACTTCTTCAGATGCACAACAGAGATGAATTGGCATGTATTTAACCCTGGTTTCCTATGTATTTTTTGACCTAGGAATATGTACTAACTAACTAAGCTGACTTATTGACTCAGGTCTTCAATCAGGTAATAAAGAAAAGAGGTTGTTTTTTTTTTTTTTGAACTTATGACTTCTTAAGAGCATTTAAGTATTATAAAATCTATAAAAAATTATCAAAGAATTTGATAAATTCAGATTTTTGTTGAGAAAAAACTCAAGATAAGGTATGAGAAACATTTTAGAGAGACTCCAAAGAGGATACACCATAAGCATTTTTATAAAATAAACTAAATAACTGAATTTTAGTGCTTTCATTAATTTCACAATTAATTTTGTATTTTTTTTCTATTTTGTCATCATGAGATATGCAATTCAAATTGCATATGATCATAAATTGTATGATCATAAAAATTACCCAGTTCTTAAAAAAAAAAGTGAAGTATTTCTCTAGCTGTAGGCAGAATCTGTACTGAGTATAGGCTGAGGCGCTTTTACCAGCATTTCATCCCTAAGACTGATGTAGAGTCAAATTTGGATGTTGGCCTGCTGTGAAGCAAATTCTTAATTGCTTTATAATATATAACATAGAGTAATACATGAAATAAAGTTCTCAATCTATGGAAACCTGAGATTTTTATGTTATTTTTCCCGATAAATAGATAGTCTTAATATTTGAGGAAAAAATAGACTTGTGACCACCTCCAAAAGCGAGCATTAATAAAATGCTTTTAAGTTTGAAAGTTGAATCTAATGTTGGACACTAACTTTTTAAAAGAATGTTATTCCAGAGTAGATTTAAATTATGTTCATTTGTTTCTGTCTTTAAGCAGCAGTTTATGAAATCCAGCAAAAATTATTTTTACTGGATCGGAGCCACCTACAGCAGAGAATATGGAGCCTGGGAGTGGTTGAACGGCTCTGCTGTCTCTCCGGATCTGTAAGTGTCTACAGTCCAGAGTCTTCTGTTCTTTTTTTTTTTTTTTTTTCTTTTTTTTTTTTTGGTT
>JAGFMF010012267.1:568188-579647 GCA_019455555.1 Galemys pyrenaicus
AGGAAAGGAACTCTGAGCAATGCCAACTTCCCTTGGGACAATTTAGACTGATGAGCTGACCTCAGGGGAGTCCCCGAGGCGGACGGGTTCAGAGTTCCAGTTGTGGACAGGATCCAGCTGTCACTGTTGGTCATCATGGCTGGTGCGATCCCGCCAGAAGGCTCCATGGCACCGATGTTTCTTTTTCTTTTTGACATTTTCAGAAACTATATGTACATTTTTGTGGTATGTTTCCTGATAGATTTCTGATGTTGTGATTTAAATCATTGACTCCCTTATGCATTATTATGAATCTTGGTGTTCAAAATATTTTTGGGAGATGAATTACTAGTTTAAGATAAATCTATCATTAAAGTGCTCACAAATGTAGTATAAAACAAACGTGTTCGGTTTGTAGAGCACAGATTTGAGTGTAAACTTAGCGTGACGCACTGAAGGAAGAGATTCACAAATATTCTTCTTTTTAATAGTTTGGGCATATCCCACTTGTCCAAGCAACTTGTGTCAGCATGGAGTGATTTGCTTCTTTTCTCAAGAGTGGCTTTTACTTGGAATCAATTTCCCGGCTCTTGCTCTGGTTTAAATTCAAGCTTAGTTAAAGTGGATACTAAAGAAGTGATGGTAAATATAAGATTTTGTTTCTTAAATTTCAGTGAGTTTTGTTTTGGAGAATTTCGAAATGACAAATACAGAAGATTCATATTTCTTCTAAAGTGTCTTTTATGTGACATTCACAGGGCTAGGGGAGATTTTGCAATTGATTTTGAACAACATCTTAGAAAATTCAACATTTAATGGAAATTGTTTTTTCTTATAGTTTTATATTCCTAAAATAAAGATGCTCATAATAAATGAATACATGTAAAAAATGGCCAGATATGTGGTGAAGATTGCAAAATTAGTGGCTATTTTATTTGTAAGAAGACAATCTATTCAGATCTGAAAAGTACATGAGACTGAAAGGACTGAATGGCTAAGACTTCCCATGTTGATGACTTCAACTATGTAAATTTATTCATTTATCTAAAAATCGATGCCATTATATATTGCTGTCATTGTGTTATTTTTTATTTTCAACTATTATTATCTAACACTAAATCAATAAATACAATGAAAATTGTATAAGTAACCAACTCATGCTGACCTTTTACCATAACAAAGGAGGTGCTGGCAGATCAGTACGAATTTCCTGTATGTGGTCCGGAACACTTAGAAGCTCATGATTTTGCTGTTTCTGGTTCACACTGTCCATCCATCTTCACCAGTGAAGAGGTGACTGGAGAACACTGAACACACAGCCTCTCTTTTTCTTTTAAGTTTCTCGCACACAATCAAGTCTGCTTGTCCTCCAGCTCATTCCATGACCTGACCGGATCTTCTGGAACAAGGGCTGGGGCCTTCCCCATCCAGACCGGAGCGTCCTCCTCATGGCAGGTACGTGCAGAATTGACTGAATGGTTAAAAAAAAAAAAAACAGCCAGAAGGTGTGTGTCATGGATATTGCTAATCAGGACAGGACTGGAAAAATATGAATTTAATGAGTTTTTTTCATATATCAGTGCTTTCCCCTTAATTTTATTTTCATGAGTTTTCATTCTGCCACATAAATCATTTTGTGAAAGTTTTCCAACAGTTTAGAAGGTTGGCTTCTGACTGGATAGCACTAAAGGCTCATGCGACTGATTCAACAAGTTAAATTATGTGCTGTGCGATTTGTGCATAAAGAAATGTAGGGATGGCAAATATCAGTGACCATGCTTGTAAGTTAAGCATTTGCCATTTGGTTTTGACATCCAAAGTCACCCTGACTAGTAGTTTGACACATTGTGCTGTTATTGAGACCGTTCTTGGGAGTGTGCTGAATCTTTTAAGAGTCAGTTGTTTGAGGGGAAATTTTTAGTAAAATAATTCTGGGGATGAGGAAATGCAGTGACTAGTACATAGTGGTTGCTTTTAATGATCTTTCAAAGTATGTAAAATAAATGCTGGTCCCCAGGGTGTCCCACATAACACTTTGGAGAACATCTGCTCATCCCAAGTCCAAGGGTGTCCAAGTCTTTCTCCCCCATAGAAAGTCCCCAGAGTTATGAGCAGCTGAAATCACTCAGCTGGGGATGCGCTGAGGCTGGAAGTCCCAGGAAGTGTGATTCACACAATGACAGGATCCATTACATGAAAGACTTTGGGACTAGACAACTCATATTACTTCTGAGTTTTACTAGCTTTGGTACCTTGAATAAATAACATCATTAATGAGCTGTAATTTCTCTTTTTCCTAATAAGAATCTTATCTCTTGTGACGTTTGTTGAGAAAAAATAAAAGTAAATGTTTGCTATAAAGACCAAAACATAACTCTGTGTCTGATCATCTCTACTGTAGAATCTCTCAATTTCTATGCCAACAAATAAATACCTGGTAAATCACATAATGGCATACATTTAAAGAAAAGAAAAGTGTGGATAATCTCATAGGACAATAAATTTTTTTTTTTCAGTTTTCTTCACGTTTCCAGTGTTTCATTGGCAAAATGATGGGGCTACCAAACCAAAAAAACAATTTTTCTATTCTTTTGTGGTAGTTTCTGTCTTTGAGGTTTTCAGCTCCTGTCTTTCCTGGAAGTCAGTACCCTCCTTATCTTTCCTTACAAATCCTTGCACCCCTCCATGGAGGTGGATTTCTGTGATCTTAGGAGTAACGTGCCTTTTGTTGACGGCTACCTTGGGAGTTGTGTTGGAATATTTATTATATTGTAAGTTTTCTAGCCAATTTTATCAGTTCAAAGCTTTGATGAAATCATTGAATACTAAAGGTTTCATTTACTAATGTGGATATTTTATTGTTTCACTTTTATCTAATAATTAATTTCTCACCATCTTTATGTAGTTCATAATTCGAGTGTTGAAACAACAGTCTCTCCAGGAACCACTATCAAATCCCAGGAAGGTAAGTTCCATGCTTTTTACTTCTTGATATTGGTAGAGGATGAAAAGAAGCTTCATGATTTTCTCAAAGACTCATGGTGAAATATTGTCATCTAACGCAAGTTGACCTACTAGTTGTAGGTCAGATTCATTTCATGGCTTCCTTTGTAAGAATTATTCATTACTTTGAATATATATCTTTTGTATATTTAAAGAAGGAAAATATTAACCTGAAATAACCTAGAGTTTTCTACATGAGTATTCCTATTTAAGTAATAACAGTAAGTTTTATTTTATATGCCAACAAATTCTAATTACCTGAATGTGTTTGCTCACAACCCATGATTTATACTTTTACATCTGCTTCTACATCTTCCATTGTGGCCTCTCTCCCACCAGTGGTTGCCTGTCATCCCAGCTACTTGGGAAGCTGAGGCAGGAGAATCGCTTGTTCAGTAGTTCTGGGCCAGGGTGCCCTGCACCTGAGTGGTGTCCATGCATTCCTATACCAGAGTTGGTGACCTCTCCCAGAAAGGGGGGACCACCTATCTGACCTTTCAGAGGCCCGGGTGGGATAAAGGCCACAGTCCATGACTTTGACTTTAGTGCACAGATTTCAGAAGTTCTGAGCCCAATTTTTAATGTATTTTACTCAGTGCACAGTAGAAATTGTCTCAATATCTTATGCAATCATTCTCACTTTATTTTATTCTTTTTTTCCTTCAATTTGTTTCTAGCTTTGGAATATAATTAACACAGAACATTGTGTACACTTAAGACTCAGGAAAAACTTTTAGATCAAGTTTATGCTCAGATATATTTTCAAAAAATGTTCTTTTTTTAAGCAACAACTTATTTAGGTGTTTCTTGGGGCAGAAGTGGGCCATGAAGGAACAACTTAAGGATGGCATCGCAATCATGTGCTTCTAGAATCTGTAAATGTTTCTAATTGTGTATGATCATATGATTTTCATATCTTTGAAATGCTTAAAATTGATGAACTTGTGCACCCACTCTGGACACTATAAAGCATCAAGAGAAATAGTGTAATGGACATTTTGCTAAGTGAATGTTCAACCTTGAATTATCTGTTTAGAAAATTGCAGGAAAAGAATCATGATTTTTTTATAGGAGTAAAGAACATTAAAATATAAGACTCTCCAATGTCAAGAGTTATGCTTTATTTCTTTTCTTAGACTCTGGCTGCTGTTCTTGCCAAGAAAGGTGGATCGGGTACCGCTGCAACTGTTACTACCTTTCCAGGGAACCAAAAACTTGGGAACAAAGTCGTGATTTCTGTGCTTCTCAGAACTCCACACTTCTTCAGCTACACACCCAAGATGAACTGGCATGTGTTTAGCTCTGGTTTCCTATGTATTTTTTGACCTAGGAATATGTACTGTTACATAAGCTGAACTATTGACTCAGGTCTTCAATCAAATAATGAGAGGTTTTCTTGAACTAATAACTTAGAGTTACCTTAACTGAACTGTTTTGAAACCTATGAAAATTTATCAAGGAATTTGATAATTTTAGAGTTTTATTGGAGACATAAGAGAAATGTCAAAGTATGAGAGACATTTTAGAGAGAATTCAAAGGATATTATATATATTTTCTAAAAAAACTAAATAACTGAATTTTAGTCCTTTGATTAATTTTATAATTTATTTTGTAACTCTGCCTATATTGTCATCTTTGTGAGATATGCAATGAAAATGAAATATATGATCATAAGAATTATTCAGTTCTTAAGAAAAAGTGAAATACTTCTCTAACTGTATGAAGAATCAGCACTGAATACAGGCTGAGAAGGTTTTACCCACAATATTTAATCATAAAAACCCTGATGTAGAGTCAATTTGGATGGTGGCCTCTTGTTAAGTAAAATTCTAATTTGCTTTATAACATAATATATAACATAGAGTAATATATGAGATAAAGTTTTCACTCTATGGAGACCTGAGATATTTATGTTATTTTACCCCATAAGTAGGTAGGTTTGATATTTGAGGAAGAAACAGACTTGTGACCATCTCCTAAACTGAACATTAAAAATGTGTTCAGGTTTGAGTGCAGGCTGACTCTGATGTGGGCACTAATTTTTTAAAGAATATTACTCCAGAGTAGATATATTATGTTAATTGGCTTCTGTCTCTAAGCAGCAGTTCATGAGATTCAGTAAAGAATATTACTGGATCGGAGCCACCTACAACGCAGACCGCCATGCCTGGGAGTGGTTGAACGGCTCTGCTGTCCCTCAGGATCTGTAAGTGTCTACAGTCCAGAGTCTTCTGTTCTTTGTGAGCTTATTCTGATCTCTCCATAGACTGTAGCTGAGGTAATTTTCCTAAGGCATGAGGACACAGAAAAAATGGAATCCACAGAATAGTAAGTTCCGTGCATCTAGAAAACCCAAGTCAGTTACTACGACATTTGTGTGCTCGGGGACATGGAAGGGTCTGACTTGTGGCTTCTTCTCTTTGGTTGGGGTGTGGGTGCACAGATGTTACTTTCACAGGGACTGTCCACAGAAAGTCATGTCGATGTAGTTATTATTTTTATGAAGCTCAATATCCTCAGCTTACATCGGCATCTTTTCAAAATTTGTAAACTAATTTTCTGTGTGTTTGTAGTTTCTGAATCTCATTCATCGACAAATATGGGATTTTCAGCATCATATACATTGTGTTCCCTCTCTTGTTCTCCTAGATTAGCTTAGTCAATACATATTTAAGCAAAATTGAAGGAGAGTATATAATATATCAAATCCACTAAAACAAATGGAAAATAAAAAACCCTGAACTCTGTGTTGTTGTTGATTGAGCCAATAGTGTGGTGTTGCACTACTGTGCTCTGCCATGGTCAAAACTGTGGCTGTTGAATAAAGGAACATGTAGCTCAAATCTGAAGAATCAGTCAAATGCTTTTGAAAAGTTCTATTATTTAAGAAAAATCCATCCATGAACGTTCTCATTTCCTTTTCCCATACTTTAATATTTTATTTATTTATTTTTAAAATTGTATTTATTTGTGCACACAAGAACTAAGGTACAGGCAGAGGTGTGGAGTTGAGAGGATTCACCAGAGATAGAGTGGCGAGCAGAACAAGCAGATCTATTGAAATCCTCTGCTGAGGGGAGCAGCGGGGAGATAGGAGAGGTCCACTGCACCCTGTGGGTTACCTCTTGGCCAGAGCTCAAGCTCCTATTGCAGTGACTGCAGATGACTCATAGTGTGCTGTTTAACCACTTGTATCATCAGGGAGACCCTTAATATTTTATTTTTCATTACAGATTGTCATCCAGTAAAACTGTAAACCGAATGAACTGCATAGTATACAAACCAGACATTGGTGTTCTGTATAAATCATGCAAGTTGACAAACTTTTATATCTGTAAGCAAGAATTTATTTAGGTGTTTTTTTGTGGAGAAGTGGATAATGAAGTTCCATATTAAGAATGGTATTTCAATTAGGTGCTTCTAGAATCTGTAAAATGTTTCTAATATTTCTAATGTTATGTATGATTTTCATATATTTGAAATGTTTTAAAATTGATAAATTTATGCACTTACACTTGAAATTATAAAGCATCAAGAAAAATGTGTAATGGATATTTGGATAAATGTATGCTTGACATGGACTTGAGTATAGTTTATGCATATAATTTCATTGTGTAGAAATTGAAATAAAGCAAAGATTCATATCAAATGGTGTATGTCAAAATCACCTTAGACTTTTGTATGGCATACTACATTGGAAGAGACAACTTTGTTTTATATTTCTGGAAATCAGTCCTTTCTGGATATATGCATATTTATTTATATGTTCAAACATTGAACATTTTCTATCATGTATCTTGGGTGTGATTGTCTGCATTATTGCTAGGTATTCTATTTGTCTCTTGAAATTCTGCAGTTGGTTCTTTGCTAGTTGTTATAGGACTGGTAGGACTAAACTAAGCCCATGTTTGCAATGCTAAGTGGACTCCTGACATCTTTACAGACTTACACACCCATCTCCAAGCCACTCAGATGTCAGACACAGATGACTACAATTCCCACCATTCCTTGAACTGGGTTTCCTGAACTAGGTCCACTAGGAACTATGGGGAAGGTTAAACAGCCATGTTTGCCTTGCACCTTAACAGGCACATGCTCTCACTCTTTTGCTTTTCCAGGTTTGACTTGCACCATGGTGCCTCATATAGTTGATATTGCTGATAGAAATATCATTCAATTGATCTCGATCTCTCTCTCTCTGCCTCTCTCTCTGTGTCTCACTCTCTGTCTCTCTCTCTTTCTCTCTTTTGCTTTTCCCACTCCCCTTTGTAAATAAAACATTTTGAACCTTCTCTGTGGTTCTGCTTTTGGGTCTTGTCCCACATTCTGAAGCACAAGGGTGAGACTCACCCAGGTCACTCCCATACCTGGGGTTTGTCCTGTCGCAACTTGGAGCCCAATAGCAGGCACATTGCACATCATGCAGCAGGGCCCATCCTGGTATTGGTCATTGTAAGTTCATTAGGATTGTTTGAATCTCAGTGAAATTTTCTGTCTGAAAATCGAGGAACCTGATTTTCCATTAGTAAATGTCTCTCTGTGTTGATCTAGATATGGGTTCAATCATTCGTTTAAGCAGTTCTTCATGTGTCTCTTTAGATACTGATGTCTGTAATCTTGTAAAGTGTGGCCCATGGGAAAATATTTTGGTTTTATTGAAAGTCTTGTGGCATATTTAGAGACTCAGTATCAACCTTCAGTTAGGATGAAATACTTGATATCCAGAGCCTCTGGATATTGAATTTAAATAGAACTTTTGATTCCTGATAAAATAACTAAGGATTTAACTCACAGATTGCTGGACAAGTATCACCCTAGTATTTAACTCTTAGTTCCTCCATTAATGTGATTTGATTTGATAATAAAGACAGTTAATTTGTAGATGGACCTAGAGTTTTTCACTGATATCCAGAGATGCTTCACTGTCAGACTTTGACTATTGGCAATAAGGACAGTGAGCCAAACACTAATGACTTATGGAAAGTTGATTACGTTCAAAATTCTGAGTGGTAGCTAGGAACAACTAATTTAATATTTGAACGTCAAGGTGCAATTGAGACTGTCATTTCTGTGCCTGTTTCTATTTGATGGGACTCTACGTGAGACTTCCTGAGCTGGCCTGAAACTACTTATCAGGACACATCTATCAGCAACTTCACCGGAGTTGAAATAGACATATTGATCTCCATGCAAATAAGAATTGGAGAGCTTGTTCCTAGAGGTTCTGTGGTTCCCACTGCTAAAATGCATTTTTTCTCCCTTTTCTCATATCGTTTGCCCTTTTTACACAGGTTATTTGACATAATCTTTGGGACCTCACAGTTTCTTTCCATTTTATAAAATTGGAAATCTTTTCAATATTAAATACCCTTTCCAATTTCATAATTTTCTATACCTTTTGTACATTTTAAAATATAAATTCTAGTGGTTGTTCACAAATTTCTCTGCAAAGAACCAAATAGCAATCTTTTCCAACTTTGGGTCAATCTGTGTGCTGGCATTGTAATGACATAGAAGATTTGGGTAATACATACATGGTTTGTGTTACAAAAGAACCCATTTTAACAAACAGATGTGGGACAAATTTGGGATCTTTCTGGTTTTCCTTTTCAATGAATTTCTACTTTCATGCCATTGAATAAAAAATAATTATTTGGTTGATATCAAATTGTTTTAATGTGTTAAGAGTTACTTTAATAAATATCTTACCTTCAATCAAAATATTAAAAAATAAAATAAAGCCACAGAAAATCCATACCATCTCGGCATCTCAGGAGATACAGATGCCGCGACCTTGCTATAATCATATACAAGACATAATAGGTGAAAACCATATTTATATGTTGAAAAACTGGTGAAATATTTGGTAATATACTTAACAAAGGGTTCTTATATTATACATGAAAATATCTAAAATATTTTAGAAAGACAAAAGATGAATTTAGAAAGGCAAAGACATCTGTTTTTGGAAAATACCCTTTCTTCAGTTAATTTGTATCTTTGAAGTGGTCCCCATAAACTTCCAGTGACTGATGCTTATGAACAAGTACCACCAAGTGATGTGCAAGATGATGCTGGTCTGTGGCCTCTGTGCTCTGAGGAGTGACTGTCTGCTAACATTAAACTTCAGAATCCCGTGTAGGACACTTGGTGTCTAGTAACAGAGACAGACAGGCCAGTGGAGTAGATGAAAGGCCAAAGTAGTCTCCACCACAGACAGAGATTCATTTATCAAAAGACATTATTGTCACAATGGCTTCTTAACAGATGCTCTGCCAGACATCTGGATCGTCTTTTGTAAAATGTTAATGTTGGATATATTCCTCCTATGTAGTATTAAACTTAAAAGGGATCATGATCATTAAGTATTAAAGAAATATACTTAGGGTGCCTCCTGGTGGAGTAGAGGTCAAGTCGCCACTCTAGGAGGCTGTCCACAGCCACTGCAGCAGGAGTTCCATCCCCCACCAGGGAGCTGACCCACAAGGCCAGTAGACCTCTCCTGTCTCCCTACTGCTCCCCTCAGCAGTGGATGTGAGTGGACGTACCTTTCTGCTCCCCACTCACTCTCTGGTGATTCCTCTCACCCCCAAATCTCTGGCCAGCATCTTAGTTCTTGTATGATAAATAATTCTTTTATAATAGGAAATAAAAAATTATATATGGGAAGAAAACTGCTATCATTAATTTCTGGGGAAAGATTTCTTAATTATAATGAAAATTTAAATATAAAAAAGGTAAAGATAGGAAGATCTTGCATAGCACAAAACTCCTAAAACAAGGTCAAAATACACATGAAAACCTGGAAAAATATTTTCAAAACATGTTACAGATATAAATACGATATATTAACATATATTACAGATAAAAGAATGATTATGAACTGAGAAACAAATCAAAATTCTTTCTAAAATGATCAAATCCCCGTGGAAAGTTAATTTACTCCAGTATATATACAAGTGAAAGTTAAACCAAAAATTCAAGCTTAATGATCGTTAGCATGTTGGAAAGAAAATTGCACTGCAAGTCCATTTCTCATCTTTGAGTTGGGCTAACATGCATGAGGCTGATGAAGCGTACAGAGAAAACACATTTACACATTGTTGGAGTGAAAGCTCTGCATGCACAGACATGAGAGAGTCTCCTCCCTCCATCTCTGCCACCCCTGCCCGCACTGTCCCCTGCTCCCTCTGCTCCTGTCCTCCCTTCTCTCTGTTAGATTCCTTCACTTCTTCTGCCAGGAGCAACACTGGAAAAAAGAAGCTCTTGATATAATTGCAAATTAATCTGCACTTAAGGGGAATCCTTTATGAGTACTAGTGCTGATATTTGTGTCCATTAGTTACCACTGTAGGTGTCAAAAGTTTACATGGTTTTAATGATGTAAAATAAATACATTGATGAACATATGTATACACATGTATATAAATGCACACACACATACCCCCCACAAAAACATATCTATTGACTTAGTCCATATATAGAATCAGAAGCTGAACTTGGAACCGTCAAATAAAAAGAACTACTATGGCATTTGAAGAAGGAACTAAAATTTAGTACTACAGGGATAAAAGTTTAGTAAGTAAAAAATTTGTTCTCTGTCACAAATCAAAAGTCAAAAATATATCACTATTTGGGTATATGTGGTGGCAAATTGGAAAAAATGAATGGTAATAAGTCATTGACTAGCATCATGTAGTACCGGATTGCTGAAAACAGGAAGACAACTTGAACACAATAAGAACCATTGAAGTTGTTACAGAAGGAACTGGAGCTCTATGATAAAAGTTTCATGTAATACTTTATATGGATTGTATTTAAGCACTAAGAAAAATTTGCTGCTATCTGATTAAAATATTGTAGAACCTCTAAAATGATGCAATGTCTCAAATATCCTTTGTCAATTCACACATATTTACCAACACTTCTAATCAGATGTTTTCCAAGTGGCCAGTTGATCACTTGTGAATGAAATAGCAGAAGAGATGAACTCAAAAGTTACTATAGTTCTTTGATTAAATTTGGCAAAATCTCATATGTAAAATAGGGCAAGAAACAATGAAATAGCAAGCCCAGAAGAGAAGGAAGGTTTTAACTGGGGATTCTACTGTTTGAAATAACAATCAAACCTGTATATAATAGAGAAACTTGAAATGTATCCATTAAAAGTCATGAAAATTCATATGGTAACGCACACCTACATCAGTCAATATTAGAAATTTTATCTATTTTAAAGACGTAATTGAAGTAGTTCCATAATAAGAAATATGAATTGAAGCAAAACATATGTTTAAATAAAATTCATTTAGGAAATCAGAACAATTCTTAGAGTGAATATTTGGAATAAACAAGCAATAATTTACAATAACAAAACACTAGGGCCTCCCTGGTGGCGCAGTGGGTTAAGCAACGCACTATGAAGCAGACCGCAGCCACTGCAGCACAAGTTTGATCCCTGCTGCCGGCCAGGGAGGGG